>APFE031363755.1:204091-228796 GCA_000404065.3 Pinus taeda
TCAATCATTAATATACAGATAGTTGGGGTTTTTAGCGAGATGCTTTCCCCCGGGATACATACTGTGTTAATGTGTGAATGCTCTTGATGTTTTATTGTTATTGATGCTGCTATATTGATGATCAACGTAGAGGAACTTATGTATTGTGTATGTTTTCCGCAATAGTACATGATCAGGATAATCTCCATTGAATATGTGTTAAATTATTCAAAATTTCTACAACCCTTACATAAAATTCAAGGGAATTTCACTTTCCAGGGCTGATTGGAAGATTTTTCTACATCAGTTGCATTCATAGCAATGGATGTTTGGTTTCCCCCTTGCTTATTTTGCTTCTTCTTCTTCCTCATCCTCTTCTTCTTCTTAGCTTCTTGGTTACTAGATCTATACTTTCACCAAGCGAAGAGGAAGAACAGGGTGAAGAAACAGGCAAAGAAGATGTGGGGTCAAATTTAGGATCAACATGAGGTTGATGTTGTTTAGGTGGAGGAGAACTTGGTTGAAAAGCAGTTTTGACATTTGGAATTACCGAGGCCAAAAATAACCAAATTGGCAGAACAATGGTCAATCCAGGAAGGGACAACGTTGCCATATAAGGAGCACCAGTATTTCCAAAAGAAGGAAAAGGACTAGGATTCCCATCAAAGGGGTTTCCTTGACTCGTATATTCAGGCAATTTTGCCATCAGTATCAACCTAAGATCTACTAAGGATTATTTCCATAGGAAGGATGTTGTTTCGTGGTCAATTAATTGATTTTCAAAATTAACAAAACAAAATAAAACAAGGGTAATCTAGGCAAGAGGGTTTACCAAGTATCCATGAACCGCTATATACACCTTAGCTGAAACCAAGGACTTAACATATGACAACCAATCTCATCGAATGCTTTGTTTGGTGTATTACGTCTACAAGGAATTTGACTCAGTTACTTGTGGCTAAAGGATAGAAACCTAATGGGGTCTCCCAATATATACGCGATGGTACGAGGAGAACAAGTCCGTGTTACCATTGTCTAATGCATAACCATTCGATGAGAGCGTTCCCATATACTTTCCATACTGGAGTGCCTCCAATATAGCCGATATTACTGGAGAACCTCCTATATACTTCCGTACGTGAAACGAGATTTCACCCCTTGGATACAATGATGGAAGATAATGGAAACTATTAGGTTTATAGATGTCAGAACACATCTCTAGCCTAGACCTCTAAATGTTCGCGTTAAGTTCCAAATACTCCTTTGGTTAATTAAGTAAATTTTCATGTTGTTCTTGAATTATGTTTCAATTTTTGGGCTCAAATGATGTCACCTGAATCCTAAAATACAACTATATGAGAAAAATAAACTTTTCACTTTGATGAATGCTATACTAACAAGGGAAGAGAATTCAATCATTTAATGCATCAAACAAGAGAATGCATCAAAGAGCATGCCTTCACTAACTTTTATTCTCCAAATGCAATATTCAAAATAAAAAACTAAACTTCACTTTTACTATGCAATATGGAATCTATCAAAAGCAAAACTAATTTTTCTTTACTAAGATGCACTTTATCTAAATGATGTTCTCTTTGATTTTCCAGATGCTCTAATGCAAACGATGCACCAATCAAAGAAACACCAATCAAATCCAAAAGCACTTAATGAAAATGTCTTTCAATTTTCTCTTTTGAATAGATAAACAAATGCACTCTTTTTAGCTTGTAAACCAAGCAATGTAATCTATGCTTGATAAATAACAAAGATGAATCTCAAATGCAAGATGACCTAACACCATCGAGAAGAAACTTTGTAAAAGACAAAACGAAACTAATGCAAGCCAATGTTTTGAATGATTTTAATAGATAACCAGATCTAACCAATCATCAAACCACAAACTCAGTGACACTTATAAGCAGAAAGTGACAATCAAATGACCTATAAAACCTAAAACCAATCCAATTTCACTCAAACACTTGAAATCTCAAAAATACAATAATTCACTAATCAAATCAAATAATCAGGCAAAACATCAATAAATCCAATAACACAGGATAAAGAAAAGATCTCAGGGGCTACGACACACTAGATTTTGATAGAGAAACCCTAAATTTTTGCAAATCTTTGAAATTAGTGCAGCTTTAATGGCTAAACTGGAATTAAACAAGGGGATCAACGTGATTGTTTCAAAGGAAAACACACTGGAAGTGTGATTGTTAGAGAAAAAAACATGCTGGGTGAGGAAAAGGGAAAAAAATAAAAAGGATATACACAAACACTCTAGACTTAACACTCTAAGGTAGAAATCAGTGATTGTGAAAGCCTATAGGATCAAACTAACTGAGAACTCGATGGTCGGTCAAATTGATCAAGGGATCAGATGAGAAAATAGATTGAAGAGGCAATAGATTCCCCAACAGAGTCTCCATTTTGTTGTGAATACAAATCCCCTATGCAGACAAAGGCGATCTCTCTATGCCAATGAGTGGGTCTAGCAACAAACTAAACAAACTAACATACACTTTCCTAGCTTATGTTTAATAAATGCAGAGAGAGAGTGGACTAACTCACTCTGATGCTAATCACTCAATCCTTTGAAGATGACTTTGATTCCTTTTCTTCCAGGCTCACTCAGTACTTTTTCTTTAGGTCTAAGTACTTCCAAGAAAGATCAAAGAGAAATACAAGGTACAAGAGCATATATGGCATACATCAAACATAAACTAGTTAATAGATCAAGGAGTATTAAGATAAAAGCATGAACATTTACACAATTATGTAAAGTGAACATCATATGTATATATTAATAAGATAAAAGGGAGGCATACAACCTATTCCTTGATGTTGGAGACCTCCTTTTGGTGGATTTCCAAGTCCAAGCAAAGACTCTTCAAGCACTCCTTCTCCCAGTTAGAATGGGTATCATTCAGTCATATTCTCAATATAGGAATGTAGGCAATCAATGACCAACCATTTGGGGATGGAAGGGAGTTGATTTATAGGAAGGGAGAGGAAGTTAGGGATCCATAAAAGAGGGAGGAAGGTCCACATCTCAAGGGGAGGGCCCTTAAAGGTAGGATCAAGAGATCCAAATGGGAGATCTCGACCATATCTGCAACCAACAACATCCAACTCATTGTTTCTCGAAGTTTCTAGCATATGAAGCTTCTCCCCCATTTTGGCAAGTCCTGCTAGAAGAGGTTCAACACGGGTTTTCATATCAAAACCTGTGCTAGAAACGTTAGGTCAAAGAACTGCAACCTTGTAGAATTATCTTGTAGATTCATGAGCTCATGCAATGTACTAAAGCATAGGACACAAATCTACTTCTACTTTCAACCAGTGGAAGCTAATAGATTGATGAAAACAATATGAACAAGAAGAAGATAAATCAGTGGCACATAACACAAGATATATCTGGGGAATTCCATTTCTCAAAACCCCGCTATTTTTATTGCATATATAAGAAATATGAGTGAATATACAAAGATTTTTCTCACGATAACAATTTCGCGCATGTATTCTCAACTCTCTCAGCTCACAAGCTAGCTCTAGGTCAACACTTACCCAATTCTACTTCTCTCCAAGCCCCTAATATCTTGCATAATTCAGAGGATGAATAACCCGTATTTAAAGGGAATTCATGCTTCCAAAACTGCACAATCCAAACATAGGATCAATATCTGATGCATGCATGATTTGTACAACTCGGAAAATCATACAATTGATAGTACATTGTCCCTACAATCTAGTCTCAACTGGATCTTTCTCAGAATTGGCATGCATGAGTTTCTGATGAGGGAATCTTCAGTTAACTAGAGTGACACTTGTGGATGCACTAGTGCACCAACTGATTGATAAATCTCTATTAGTTCCTTAAACAATTTGGAACTAATTTAATTGAACTTAACTCAGTAAACTAAGTGATCTAATTTGCAACTTAATTTAAAATCATATTAGACCCCTAAAAATTTGGAGAACATATACATGGCTTCAAAAAGACTTCCAACTCGAAATTACTAAGCTAAATAAGTTAATTAAAATTAATTAAATATTTACAAGTTGCTATGAGAATAGAATTAAATTTTAATTTTCAGTTTAATTCAAGGACAAATTAAGTTGGAATTTCTTGTTGCCATCTCTCAACAAACCTACCATCAACACAGGAAGGTAGTGGAGCAAAGAGAGCTGGTCCTGAAACTTAGGGTTTCAGTCAACTTTCTTCAGAATTGACTCAGGGCAGTTTTCCTTTGGTTCTTCAGGGATGTTTTTGTTTGTGTGTCATGATGGATACACTTCACAGTTTTCAACATTTTGACACCTCGGGATGTGGAACATGGATTGAAGAGTAGGTGTGGCAAAATACTGTGTAACAATATCAATGCTCAATGGAGTAGTATAACTGCAAAGATCATCCAACTTGACAAAACATGTGTGCCAACCATTGGTGAACTCAGGGATGTGATCATCCAGTTATCGTCTGACGGACAAGTTCATCAATGTATTAACATTGTGATTGTGGACATCTCGAAAGCATATGGCTTATTTCTTAGTAGAGACTGGTCCAACAAGCTACAATGATACTTTTCTATGGACTGGTCACACTTATGGCTTCTGCACAAGGGAAGAGCAACTAAATCTGGGTGTTTTTAGAAGGATACATGAAGCATAACGTTACTCCCTATTACATAGTATTTTGTCACTGTCCTTGTACTCCCTATTCCTTGATCCTAGAGGACCTCTATAGTGAACCATACATGCTTTCTCTTCATGAAGAAACTCCCATTGTGTCCCTCTTCATGAGTAGAACAATTCCCTTTTGCACCATTTCCACAAAATCTTTTGTTTTTCCCAGTTTACAAGATTGGTGCTAATGACCCTTGTCCTCCTCGCACCAACATGCAGGGATTAATACTATCCCGAGCACTGACTAGACCGACTGAGATTTTTTCCATTCGCGTTGATCCTCTTATGGAAAGTTTTTTAAATAAGGAGCCGAAGCTTCCAACTCTAGAAGCTTCGTAACGGAAGTTTGGTAAAGGGTTTGGCCGGATGGGGTTGAGGATGTTAGTCTGGGATACTTTCCCCTATAAGGATGGAACTACCTCAAGAGATAAGACCTTCTCCCATGAGAAGAGGAACCATCTCCATCCATTCATGCTATATAAACCTCCATTTTTCCCAAGCACAAGCTAGTGTTAATGTTGGTGTGCTAGTGCTAATTCAGTTTGGAGTAAACAACAAGCTATTCATAGATGTAGCTCTCTAGGTATGTGAGGGAGAAGTGTGAATTTTGTTTAGTGTGAAACCTAAAGGGAAGATCCTTAAAACTATCATTGTTGAGGCCATCATGGAATGCTAATGGAAGTGTGTGGGAACCTGGTTTTGTCGGAGGAGAACAACAACATCAAGACAATGGTTGTAATCTCTTCTTGATTCAATATATATGCAACTATCAATTGATTTCCTACATAATGTTTCATCTTACATGTTTATGTCTTAATGCTTCTTGACTTGTTAAGTAGGTTGAATTACAATTTGTCTATTATCACAGTTGTTGTTTGCTATTGTTTACTTGTTTCAGGTGTTTGAAGAAGGAAACAAGAGATAGCTAGAGCAAGCAAGTGAGGTTGTCATCAAATGGGATAAGTGTACTAAGTGGTAGGCCCTCTTAATTGGTTCTAACCTAAGGAAATCTTCCATAGAATGTATCCATTGTGGCTAGACCCATTATCAGGCTAGAGGAATTGTTTGTGTCCGCACTCATAATTTGGATGGTCAAAATGAACGTTGGCTTTCGCAGAACTTATATTCAGAAATTTCTTTCTGGAAATGTAGCTAGGGTGTTATCTCACACAACCATCCCCAACTCCACCAGACACATAGTTGGGTCTTCTTCCTTGCCCAAATGGTGAAAATGAAACTTGTACATTAGATTGCAACAATAATAGCAGTAGTGATAGTAGTACTAGCGTGGGAAGTGGTCCTTGTACAGATAATATGTGGCCCCTATATTTTGACGGATCCAAGACACTGGAGAGCTCTGGATCCTGTTGTGTTTTGACAGACCCATTGTAAAGGAAACATTTAGTCTCAAGTAGCTTGGAGTTAAAGTGCATGAACAATAGTGCCAAGTATGAAGCACTCATTTTGGGCTTACAGAAATCCATTATCCTCAACGTTGTTGTGCTTAAAGTGGTAGGTGATTCAGAGATTGTGGTATGTCAAGTACGTAACACCATACACTGTGTTTCACCCCATCTTAAGCGTTACCAACAAGAGGTATGGTGACTTATCTCTAACTTCCAAGCTTTCAATTTCATTTTTGTACCAAGAATGTGTAATGCATCTATAGATGCTCTGGAAAATGAAACTACTAGGATGACAATACTTAGGGATAGATTTTCCATTGAAATTTTGTATAAGCCATCAATGCCTGATAACATCACTAATTTACGTGTTTTTGATGATGATCAACAAACACTGCATTTCATGGCCAACACTGACATCTTCAAGGATGCAACAATAGATGGAGACATGAATGAATAGCATTTGTGAAGAGAAGCTAATGACAGTAAAGGAAACCTCATCCCCAAGGGTGTGGTATCACTCGAGAAGATGTATGACTTGTAGAACCACTTTCAAGGGCCGATGAATGCCAAAACCCATAGTTCCACAATGTTGTATGAACAGATCAACTTGGGAACATGCAAAGATATGAAGTTCAAAAATCTTGATACATGTTGCACACCAGAAGAGAGAAAAGCTTTTCTCTGCCTATTCAAATAGTACATGATGTGTTTTTGTGGACATATGATGACTTGAAAACATATGACACATGAATAATCCAACACGTTATTCCAATCAAAAAAGGGGCCAAGTCATTCCAACATAAGCTAAGAAAAGTGCATCCATCACTTGAGCTTCTCATTAAGAAAGAATTCACTAAGTTGTGGGATGCTTGGATCATTTACAAGGTTCTTCATTCCACTTGGGTTTCAAATTTAGTCCCTATCAGAAAGAAGTCTGGGGAGATCCACTAATGTGTTGATTTATGAAATCTTAACCGTACCTCAAACAAACATAACTACCCAGTGCCATCTATGGAGAACATAATACACACAATATATAGAGCAGAAATGATCTCTTTGCTAGATGGTTTCTCAGGATACAATTTGGTTTTGGTAGCAGAGCCTGACAGACTGAAAACAACATTCCATACCAAGTGGGGTACGTTCTCTTACTGTAGAATTCCATTTGGGTTGGTAAACGCAGGTGCTACATTTCAGTGCATAATGGACATCAATTTCTATAGGCTCATCAGACATAGCATAGTGGTCTACGTTGATGATGTGACAATATTCTCTAGACATTGGTCAGACCACCTGTGCCATCTCAAGAAAATATTTGAGTGATGTCGGAAGTACGGGATATCCTTGAATCCAAAGAAGAGTGTCTTCATAGTGTCGGAGGGTAATCTCCTTGGCCACATTATTTCCAAGAGTGGGATCCTCCTTGGGCACATTATTGCCAAGAGTGGGATCAAGGTAGATCCAGACACAGTCCGAACCATCACGTAGATTCCTGATCCCGTGAACAAGAAAGCTATGTAGTCCTTCTTGGGGAAGATCAACTTCCTTAGGAAGTTCATCTCGGATTATGCGCAGATTCTCAAACCCATTAAAGAGATGACCAAGAAGGACGCAGTATACAATTGGGGAAAGAAGGAAAAATATGTGTTTTACTGGATTAAGCAAGATATAACAGAGGCACCTACACTGTACAACCAAAACTCAACTAAGATTTCTTTCTCTACACGTTTTCTTCCAATACTTCACTCGCTATTGTTCTCACTTAGAAAGATGAGTTAAACAATGAACGACCCATCTCTTTTATGAGAACAAGCTTGCAAGGACCTGAACTGAACTACCCCACCGTGGAAAAACAAGCATACGATGTATATAAGGTGGTTAAAAATTTCAGACCCTACCTCTTGAAAAATCACTGCATTGTCTTTGTGCCACACCCAACAATCAAATCACTACTTGTTAATCAAGAGCTGGATGAGAGACGAGCGAACTGGATGACAGGATTGTAACATTATGATCTTCACATCAAGCCACTTCACACCATAAGGGGTCATGATATTTGCAGATTAGTGAAGCAGTACATGTGCAATAGGAAGTAGAGCTCATTGATTGGGAGCGAGAAATTGAAATATATAATGTTGAGAAATCCCCCCCACTTCACACGGGAACTCTCGGTACGCAGACATGCGACAATGCCTTGAGCATGGCACCATACCCTCTCACTTCTCTATGCAATAGAATAGGGCATTCCATCTAAAAGCTTTATCTTACCAGTTCGTGCATGGAGTGATTTACAAAAAACATCACAACAATGTTTCTCTCAAGTGCCTTGAGGCAAAAGATTTAGAAAGGGTGTTACGTGATCCCCATGATGGACCAGACAAGGGTCACTTCATGAGAAAAAAACAATGCACAAGATCATGTGGGTTGGTTTCTACTAGCCTACATTATTTAAATATGCCTGCAAGTGTCATGTCTTTCAGAGATGTGCCGATAAAGAACGAAGGTCAGCAGCCCCACTGCAACCTGTTGCAATGGACGAACCATTCCAATAGTGGGGCTTGGACATCATTGGGGATATTTTCCCACATTCTTCAAAGAAACACCACTACACCTTAACTGCTACATATTACTTCACATAGTGGATAGAAGCAGTTCCGCTGAAACAAGTGAATGACCAAGAAGTCATCAGCTTCCTAAGACATAACATCGTCTTGAGGTTTGGCATTCCTGTATCATTTGTTTTTGAAAATGAAACATACTTATCTTCGTTAAATCTTCATGAATTTTCATTTCAAAATGGTATTGTGTTAAAGCATTCAAATAAATACTACCCGCAGGGAAATTGTCTTTCCGAGTCTACAAACAAAAATCTCATCCGTATCATAAAAAAGGCCATTTACTATGAAAAACGAAACTGACATTCTGATTTGGTGAATTCTCTATGGGTTGACCGAGTCACACACAAACCCTCTCTGAATACCTACCCCTACTTCTTGGTATACGGAAAAGAAGCCATCCTCCCACCAAATATCTACTTTCCTGCTCTCTAGTTATCCCTAGAATCCCAGTGCAAGCTGTGTCTATTGGTCCAACGTAGGATGAACACATTACACAAGTTGCATGAAGAAGGGGTGAAAGCAAAACAAAAGTTCATATTTCCTCAGAATCATATCAAGAGATGATTTGACAAGAAGTTTGAAGGTATTACTAGCTTTGATTTGGGTGACTTAGACTTGCGATGGGATAAACCCCATGAAGACAAAGGCAAACACATGAAGTTTTAGTCCCTCTGGATTGGCCCATTCATAGTTCATGAGAATATTTGCCAACACATTCATTGTTTACAATCACTTGATGGCAAGATTGACACTCTCCTTGACAATGGCCAAGACTTAAAATGTTATTTTCAATGATCTAGGGCCACGCTCCGCACTGTGTACATACTTCTTTCATTGTTGTTCTGTTATTTGCTTTGATTTTTCTCCTTTACTTTATTAATTTATTCTTTACTTTTCTGATTTTCTCAACTTTTTTGTTCAGTTGTTTGTTTTGTAAATAAGTGTTGTCCCACATTGTGTTCTAGCTTCTGAATGTGCATGTGGCTAAATTTAAAAGAGTCTTGTGACACTGCAATGCTTGGATAGTCCTGTATCCATCTTCTTTGTTCTTGGTTGTAACCTTTGGCCAATGAAGTCTTGACAGAAAATACAATATGTATATGAGGATTTTTTTGGTCAAACCATGAACTCGTGTCCAGTCTGGGGAACCTCATACCTATACTTAGTTTTCTGCTCTATGTGTTCAATCTTATCCAACTAGTATAAACAGAGAAGGGAAAAATCTAAATGAGCAAATCTAAATCAAAGGTCTTACATTCTTATTTGAAGGAATAACCTCTTCTGCTCTCAATAAGTCGAGATCCCTCTTTTGCTCCAAACATAAATAAGTGGCTATGCACAATCCTCTTTCAAAAATAATAAAGGTGAAAGAAGATAAAGGCTTCCTGCACAGAGTGGTGAAGAAAGCAACTCCACTGGGGTACTATCTAGGCTCATTGACAATGGAAAAATGTTTTTGTTCCTGCATGACTCTGCTGAGTTATTTTCCAAGCTTGCTGGTAGCGGAGCAACACCAGAGATGAAAAGTTATATTCTAAAAATCTTAAGCTCACAAGCCAAATTACCCTTCCCTCTTTCAAACACTGTGATTTGGCTGAATTTTTGTGTTGTGTTCAACTGAGTCAGCACAAGGTGAGCCGTGTCTTCTCAAGGGGTAAGTGGGCAAGAAAAAGTGATCTGCACAATGAATCAATATTTACCAAATGACCAAGGCCTTGCACTAAAAATGAACCGAAATATAGAAGCTGGTATTCAACCAACGTGTCACAAAGTGTTGTAGAAACTGCAACACCCTCCAAAATTTTGGCTTGCATCCAAATTTCAGAGCCTTCCTTGGTTTTCCCTTTGGTGGTTGCAAACACTTGAGCTCACCCCATGAGCTCTTGTGAAGTCTTTTCACCTTTTTTCTTGTTTCACCAACAGTTGTTGTTGGCTTGTTGGGGCTTGACCTAGGTTTGGGGTTAAGTAGCCAAACAAATCCCTATACTACTAGCCCTTTCGGCAACAGTCCGAAGAGCACGGACTGAGGTCTCACCCAAAGCAGTATGGGGGGATGCTGGAACTAGGTTTTTGCACCCTTGAGACATCTGTGGGGTTGATTTAATCCAACTGTGAATACTTTCGCGCAGGTTACTTCACACACTTTCCTGGCCCACGAGGCCATTGCGCCCTTGTTTGCATAGCCCTAACTAGGGGATGTGGGGCCTTCGCACTGCTAGAGCAGCGACCTGTGCTACACCACAGATATTACTTCATCTTCTTATAAAACTTAGTTATCTTCGCGTAAACAGATACCTTATATTATATTCACTTATTCAACATATTCATATAAGTTCGCGGAACTAATAAAAAATAAACTTACAATTCATACTCAATATACTTCAATGCATAAAACAGGAAAAGATACACATAAATATTGTAAAACTTCTCTTTATTAATGCTTCGATCAATTACAGGCTCAACTTGCCCTGCGCACTCAACTGCATGGGTCTATGCACTCAGTTGCGAACTACTAGGCCTCTGTGCACTCAGCTGTAGAGCCTTCTCCTACTCTACGACCCAACGACATGACTCTACACTTAGATTCAATGCTTCCTTCTTAGATCTTCCATTGATTGATTCTTATATGATTATCTTTACACTTAGAGCCTCGTTCTATTTATACAATCCCATGGTTTGCAGACCATGGGTAGATCTCTCAAACTGACATACATTACAAAAAGGAGGGTGGACAACCCTCTGACGCATTTACCATCTTTGTGCTCCGCACCCACAAATCGCGGAGTCTTTACATCGGACTTAGTCAAAAATTGGGCTTTTAGCCCTAAAACTTGCCTTGGGGGGATCCCACGCCCAATAGGCCCCTAACATAAACATCGTGACTTGCCCTTGAGTCACTTTGTCAATGAAGAGATCTTCGCACAGAGACCTCCCAACTTTGCTTGGAATGTTGCAAGGTTGGCAGCACACTGAGTGGTTGCCTGTTGTATCTCCAGTACGCGTTGTTCCAAGACCGCGGTGTCAGAACTGCTCCCCTGTATCTGTTCCTGCATCCCCTGCATCTGTGTGAGCTTACCTTCAATTATTGCGGTGATTACAAAGGTCTCGTTGATCCAAGGCTGAACAAGCGCCTTCAAAACAACTTCTTTGTGTGACACTACGTCTACTTGCTCCTTAAGTGCTTTGGCTTGTTGCATATGCGCGAGCCTCTATGAGAGGACCACTATCTATGCAGTCCCTTTGACGTTGTCATACTGCTACTGTAGCTCATGTACCTCTGTTTCTAAGCGCTGTATGTTTGGGTCCTCTTGTAGATTAGTGAGGACCTCGAACGATTCTTCCAAAATTTTGGTGCAATCCCTCATTGCAATACTGATCTCCTCCATCCCTGATGTAATGGCACTGACATGTTGTTCCCTTACCTCTGGAGGAGTTGAAGGATGCACCTTCAACCACAGCTCTACTATCTGAAAGTTCTGCTCCAGTTGAACCTTGGCCATTTCTTCTGGTGCCTCATGCACCCCTACTACTAATCTCTAGATGCATGCCTCTACTGGTGCTTCTACTGGGATGGAAAACTCAGGGACCATCTGGTAGGCTTCTTCAATTACTTGTACCATCTGCCTATTCTGAGACACAACCTCGTCACGCTACAAGCTCAACTGCTCCATGTTGATCCTTTGTTCACTCAACACCTGCAGTGCGTGACTCTTCCTAGCTCGCAGTTCTGCAGTAATCCCATCCTACAGAACATAGAGTGTCTCTTGAGGTAGTTCAGCCATGTTGATCCCTAATCCTTTCAATGTATTGACCGTAGGCTTGTCGGCCTCATTTCCTGTAACCAGTTCCCCTTCTGGCAGCACTATTGTGTTGGTCATACGAGCACACAACATTGCCTCTGCTGTGGCTATTCTTACTGCGAGGCTGGTCAAGAGAGTATCAACCTGAGGAGTGTGCACCTGCAACCCTTGAATCTGTGCTCAGAGGGCCCCCAACACAATCTGATTCTCCTCCAAAAAATTCTGGAGGGCCTTTGTGGTGACGTGTGCACCATCTCTCCTATATTATGCAAATCCCCCTCAGTAAGGGTGATCGGGTTGATAGACAACTTAGACGCTTTTACCTTCTTGTGTAACCCCATATGCTATCTTGGGCATTGGCGCTTCAATTGTGTTGATGCTATCTGTGGATTCGCACCGCCCTCCTCTATCTCTGTTTCCATTTCTTGCTCTTTCTGAGGCGAAGGCGACTTCCAACCCTCACACTCTATTGATGTTGCCTTCTATGCTTCTGCTGCAGCATTCTGCTATTTAGCTGTTGTCTACATAGCGTCGCGTGCCTCTTGTGCCTTTGCTGTTGCTGCTTCTTTCCTTCCGTTTTCTGCCAACTACACCACACGCAGTTTTGTCTCCTCCTTATTTTTCTGCGCAGCAAACTTTTCCACTGTAGAGATGTCTAGACCGTGTCATTTCGACAGCCACGTCTTAAATACGTCAAAGATCACACCATCTGTGGCTATATGTGGTAGTTTTTTCCACTTCTTTACAAGGTCCTTGTGCACCCTGAGGTTCAATCAATTCCTAATAGCTCATCTTAAATGCCTTCTGCCCACTCCATTTGGTCTCAAGTCAAGTACCACATCATGAATAGTGACTACAACAGTCACTTTCTAGCCAACCTGTGTGGCAGCACAAGCCCCCCTGCGTGGACGTGGACCTTGTGACACTTTTCTCCTGTGCGTAGCCCCAACATCGCATGGCTCTTGGGCAGAGTAGTTTATAGTCCCACGACTCCTTTCAACTATTTGGAGTGCTAATATTGGACTTCCCACGGCTTGTCAGGTGGTCGTGCCACCTGTATAGTGTTTCAACCGGTCATCCATCACTTTTCTTGGAAAAAATCTGCCTTTTATTTTTACTATCTGCATTGTGCACTTTACCATCTGCATCGTGCCACCATGGGTGATCCCTCTAGTAATATACGATCCAACCCAAGGTATTGAGGTGATCAACTCTCGATGGTAGTCCCCAAATTTGTCAACATAATCATGCGCACCCTGGTTTATCACCTCGGTTTTCTTATCGAGAAAATCCTTCTTTATTTCTTCCTCAAGCTTCTTGACTTCTTCTTCCACCAGAGCACTTTTCTCCCTTATCCACACTCTTTCTTTCATGAGTTCTTGGAGCCTAAGATCACCTTTTCAGATTTCTTCCTCAGGTCCCAAGCATTTTTCTTTGTTTAGCTGCATTATCCCTTCTTCCATGGCTTCGCAAACCGCCATATCTACCGGCGTTGTTATGCATGGAATAGGCATATTATACTCTATTGAGACTACAACGTTTCATCTATAGGCTAGCCTAGAAGGCATTTGTCTCGTTATTTTCTTGCACGTTGCCCTATAAGCCCACAGAACTGCTGGTACACTTAGGTCCCAATCACTCCGTTGCACATTATATACCTTGTTTAGTGCTTTGCACACTTCATTAAAGGCTTATGCATAGGTAACCCTCTGCACACTCGTTCTTTCCACACTTCATCGTCCCAACTGGAGGGACCGTTTGAGAAATTGCCTCGCCAACACATGATTATTGACAGTGTTCCCGAATGTGAAGTCCTTGTGCATCTGTGCAGGTTGTTTACCATATGCCTGTACCCACTTGGACATATGCACATGCGGACCATCCTGTACATTATATTTGTCTTTTAGACGCATCTGAGGCTTCCCAAAATGCATGCGCATCTTCCTCCTGCATTTGCACCAATCCTCAAAGCTTCCTTGGTGCATACCCCACCACGTCGTGGGCATAGTGCGTAGTACCCATTTCAAAGCCTTGAAACATTGCTATTTCAATGCCTCTTTTTCAAATCTGTTCAGGAAAGCATCTACCTCACTTAACCCACCATAAGTACGCAGATCCCTTACTTCCATCTATACACAGTGCAACCATCTTGTCATCAAGTTGTAGTTCAGCATGGTTACCTCGTGTAACCGGTTCTTCCATCGCTCTATCTTTTCATCTGAATATGATGTACATGAGATTTCGTGCACCCATGAGATTCATCCATCTACGGTGGGATTTACCCAATCTTTCTCTCATGCGGTTCTTGTAGATGCAGTCTAAGTCATCGTCGCTTTCACAGTCATGCATTGGCTCAGTGTAGTGCGATCCCTCAGTAAGGTCCAAAGGTGTTGGAAATAATAATGAGAGTGGGGTGAATCAATATTATTAGATCAATAGTTTAATTTCGCAAACAGATTTGTATACGCTACTTCAACTAAGTGAACTAGCATGTACACATGACTATACTTAAAGAAACTAGGGTATATGCATATAACTTTTGATTTAGAAAGTTTATCATGTATTGAACTTTAACCAGTATATCAGATATTTATTAGACAGTGCAGTAAAAGCAGAATAAAGCATTACACATGAGCAACACACATAAACACTAAGATATTAGGTGGAAACCCAATGTGGGTAAAAACCACTTCCTGATGTCGTCTCTCTCTTCTTTTAATAATAAGAAAAAAATTGTTTACAATCTTGTACTGGTGCAGACTCATACCAGTACGCAGGCACCCATCTGCAGAAGGATACAACCTTCTCTCCTTCTCCATCTACTATTGGAAGGGAGCTACAACCCCATAGCTCTTGTACTAGCCAATATGTTTACTAGTACGTAGGTGCCAACCTACAGAAAAACTCCACTCTTCTACCAGGGACCACGTTTCATGAATTTTCAGACTGGATACTCCTAAAACATAACACCATAATTTGAAGGCCATGTTTCATTCAATTTTCATACTGGACCCATCAACAAAATCATAACTACAATACAATCATCAAGTACATCAACCAATCACTGAAAATCAATCATCATAACCTGAATTTGATCATTCGGAACACTGTCACCAAAATACAGTTACCAAAAACCAAAGTAGAACCCAAAAATCTGCAACAACAAACAAAAGCTATTGAAACATACTTCATAAGGTATACACTACTTCCATGTGTTGAAACTGCGTGTATACACGCTTTTATCAAAGCCAACCAGCATATACATCTGTAAATATTAATTCATAATTTTGCAGCTATTCCAGAGTTCGGTTATACCCAGAACACAACATTTACAAAATAACATATGCATCAATATTCAGATCTAGACTATACATGATCAAACCATATAATGATAATTCATTTCAAGCCTTAAGATCCCGATCCAATCATTAGATCTTATCCCTCATCAACCACTAAGGTTCATCCTTGGTTCAGATCAAGCAAAGCACCATATGCCAATAACCTGCATACTAGATTTCACAATTCATTAGATATTCGATACTTGCACACCATGGCCTAATGATCTTCTCCTCCTTATATAGTTTTAGGCCTTTCTCAATACCATGGATCAAAACCTCTTAGGACCAATACCTTGGACCAAATACCTAGGGTCAATACCTCGAACCAAATACCTTGGACCAATACCATGGATCAAAATACCTTGGATCAAATACCTCAGACCAAAAACTTAGTTTTCCAACATATACACACTTTTCCTTCTGTGAAAGTGCGTGTGTATGTATACGCTACTTGTGTTCTTTGAACCTGCATGTATACGCACCTTGGACAAGGTGAACCTGCGTATACCTCTCTTTCTTCATTCTTTGTAGTCTGATATGTAATTATTTGTTGTTGACATGTTGCATAGTGATATTTCATCTGAGTGAGTTGCCATCAAGGACAAAAACTGCATCATAATGCCAACAATCCCCCCCTTTGGACTTGATGGCAACAGCAACACCAAGTTACTCTCCCCCTTTGACATTAAGGGCAAAGGATGGACCAAGATAATTTCTCCCTTTGACATACATTATGTTGGTCATGTTCCCCTTGAGTACATGCTGAATTCTCTGATTGAGCTCCCCTTGTGTGCATGCTGAGATGTACTGAAATCGTCCATGCTCCCCCTGAGCACAAGTAAAGTCTGCAGAAATATTTTCTAAAAGAATAACATGACTCTATAACTCAACTATGTGAGGATGACCTTCCTATCACCAATGACTCATACATACATCCATCTCCCAACCAAGTGGGGATATACCAAATTTGACTCATCCACCCAACCAAGTGGGGATATACCAATTGTTTATACATGAAAAAAACAATAAATATTACATCATCCATCCCATGTAAAGTGGGATACAAATTACATCATTTGTCCAAAAGGACTCATTCAAATGTATGAGAAGACATATCACACCCTAGACTTTTACATGACTTGAGAAACAAATGGTATAAATATCTGAAGCCATGGTTGGACTCAGCAACCATAATGTCAATAATGCTGAATGTATGTGAAGGCTCATGCTCCCACTGAATTGGTGCTACCCGTGCATTGTTAATAGGTCAATGATCAAGGCATATTTGTCAGTCAGATAAAATTAATGAACAAAGCATATTAATGATCAATATCAGTCAGAGCACCCATATTAGAGTCTGCCCCACTGTTTTTCTTATCTGAAAAACATAAACGTTCCTTGAACCACTGAAACCCGCGTGTGTATGTGACTATACTTCATGAAACTCATGTATAATAACCTTTCTCTGAAAATTTTGATTTAACAGTAGGATGATGCAGTAACTACTCCCAGCTTTTGTCTGAGACATTCAAATGTCTCTCTGGGTAGTGGTTTACTGAATATATCGGTAGCCTATTCTTTTGATGGGAATATATTCCAATTTTACCTTTTGTTCAAGCACTTGTTCATGTAGAAAATGGTATTTGATGGGTATGTTCTTGGTCTTGGAGTGCATGACTGGATTCTTTGAAACACTGATGGCACTTGTATTATCACATAGAATGGAGATGGGTGGAGTACATGTGATCTGAATGCCTTGAAATGTTTGCATCATCCAAAGTAGTTGTGTGAAACAAGATGCAGTAGCCACATATTCTACTTCAGTTGTAGATAACACAATTGAACTTTGTTTCTTGCTGAACCGAGACACTAACCTGGAACCCATATAGAATGCACCACCACTAGTGCTTTTTTTGTCATCAACACTTTCTATCCAACCTGCATCTATATATGCATGAAGAGTAAGATTTGTATCTCTAGGATACCATAAGCCAAAGTTCTGTGTTCCTTGAAGATATTTGAAAATTATTTTGACTGCCTAAAGGTGTGATTCCTTTGGGTTTGCTTGGAATCTTCCAACTATTCCTACTGCATGCATGATGTTAGGTTGGGTACCTGTTAGATAAAGCAGAATGCCAATCATGGATCTATATGTTGGTTGATGTACTGCTATTGATTCATCATTTGAGCTAATATTGCATCTTGTTACCATTGGGGTACATATAGGTTTAGAATCAAGATCTGTTTGAGATATTTGGTTTGTGAAAGAAAAATACCATCTTTATTTTATTGAACTTGTAGACCAAGAAAATAGGTAAGTTCACCAAGCAAGGACATTTAAAATTCTTGTTGCATTACTGAAGCAAAATTCTGACTCATGGATTCTTCATTGCTACCAAAAATGATATCATCAACATAAACAACAATTATTAGCAATTTATCGGTGTTAATATTTGTATATAAATTGCTATCTACTGACCCTCTTGAAAAACCCTGTTGGTGTAGATATTTGTCAAGACAGTAATACCGGGCCCTTGGAGCCTGTTTCAGACCATAGAGAGCCTTTTTGAGTCTACATACAAGTTTTGCATCATTTCCAAGAATGAATCCTTTTGGTTGTTCAATATAAACTTCTTCTTCTAGATCTCCATTAAGGAAAGCAGATTTTACATCCATTTAGTATACTTTGAATTTCTGAAAGCTAGAAAGAACAAGAAACATCATTATGGCTTCAAGTCTAGAAATAGGTGCAAAAGTTTCTTCAAAATCTATATCTTCTTGTTGAGCATACCCTTTACAAACAAGTATGGCCTTGTTTCTAATGACTTCTCCATTTTCATTTAGCTTGTTTTTGAATATCCATTTAGTTCCTATAATATTTTTATAATGAGGTCTAGGAACTAATTCCCAAGTATTATTATTTTCAATTTCCTCAAGTTCTTCATTCATGGCCTTGACCCAACATTCATCTTTGCATGCTTCATTTACATTTTCAGGTTCGGTGGAGGATAGTAATGCTAGATAGCTTGAGGTTGCTGTAATAGTTCTTCTTGTCTGTACTCCTGCCTCTTTTTCCCCTAAAATTTGAGTTTCTGTTTGATTTTTCTGAACATACCTAGATGGAGTCTTTTCTTCTACCGTTATCTCTTCTTCTAGTGCTTCATTGGTTTCTTCTTCAATATCATCATAATTTGATGTGGGAAAATACTTCCCATATTCTTCATTGCCATAATCTTCTGTTTTTGTTTGTTTTGGATTTTTACATGCTTCATCAACTACAACATCAATACTTTCAACAATTTTTCCAAGTCTTTTCTTATAACATTTATATCCTTTACATTGGGAAGAGTAACCAAGAAGAATACCTTCATCTGCTCTGGGCTCAAACTTACCAATTTTTTCATCATTCCCTTTGATATAACATTTGCTTCCAAAAAATTTAAAGTATTTTACAGTAGGAGTCTTACCATACCAAAGTCCATGTGGAGTTTGAGTGCTATTTACCTGAACATTTTCTTGGTTTAGAATAGTTATGGCGGCGAATGTAGCTTCAACCCAGAAGGTTGCAAGATTTCCAGATTCATCTAGCATCACTCGAGCCATTTGTTGAACAATTTTGTTCATTCTTTCTACAACTCCATTTTGCCGAGGAGTCCTTGTGGTGGAGAATTGCCTTTTTATTCCATGTTTTTCACAAAAGTCAAAGAATTCATCCGAGGTAAATCCCCCTCCTTGATCAGATCTGAGGCATTTGATTTTTTGATCTGATTCATTTTCAACCAAGGCTTTGAAGGCTTGGATCTTTTCAAATGCGTCATATTTATGCTTTAGTAGACATATCCAACACATTCTGGAAAAATCATCAATGAACAAAATAAAGTATTCTTCTCCACGAGGTGACTTTTTCCTTGATGGTCCACATAAATCAGTATGAACAAGTTCAGGAGGCTTACTAGCTAATCCTTCTTTTTCAATGAAGTGAGCTCTAGTTTTCTTACCGAATTGACATGGTTTGCATATTGTATTTTCAGGGATGCTGATATCTGGAAGATCACAAACAGCCTTGAATCTGCATGCTTTTATTATTTGAGAAAAGCTTAGACGTCCCAATCTTCTATGCCACAACCAGTTTTCATCATTTTTGCATAGATAAAATCGTTGTTGTCCTCCCTTGAGTATGTATAAGTTGTTTGGAGTTCTTGTACCTTTGATCACGGTCTCCCCTATATCAAGTTCATGAACAACACATCTGTTTGATCGAAAAACCACTTCATTTCCTTGATCACACATTTCACTGACACTCAACAGGTTATGCTTTAAACCGTCTACATACATAACCTTTCCAGCTTTAACCTTTTCTTTCAAGAAAACAGATCCTTTAATTTTTATGACAACAGGAGTGTCATTTCCAAATGATACATTCTTTTTCCTTTTCTAAGGCATTATATGAGTGAAGTTTATCTTTGTCACTTGTCATGTGTTTTGAGCATCCACTGTCGATGTACCACTGATTTTCTTGTCCTTCTGCATACAAGGATATACCACATCTTTCTGTTTGAGATTGTTTCCTTCTCCATATCTTGGGATTTAATGGAGTTTTCTCCTTTTGAGATGATCGCTGAAATTTGCTCCTGCATTCAGATTCTTCATGACCAACGTTGTTATGAATTGAGCATTCTATTTCATTTTCAAGAAGAGAAAATTTATTATAGGAAGTTTTCTTGACCTCTATTACATCCCTTTGATTTTGTGCTTTTCTAGTCATGATGGTTTTGTAAGAAACACATTGAGAAACTTTGTGTCCAAAATTATGACATGAAAAACATTTCCCATTAAAGAAGTTCCTGCGATTATCGAATCTATTGACTTGGCAATTGTAGCTTCTATTGATATTCATCTTTGGAGAAAATTGAGTGTGATTTACCTGAGATTGGTTGTAGCTTCTATTCATCATTGGAATAAATTGAGTCTTATTTACCTGGTGATTTGCTTTATGCCTTTGCTGACGATTGTCATACTGTTCACTGCTCTTTGCTGCATCAAGATAGCTTTTAGTGGAGGTTGACGGCTTCTGTGATTGAGATGCTTCTTCAATATATCCAAGACCTGTCTTTATCAGAGGAGAATGTTGCACTTTGATAATTTCATCTAAGGCTTTTGATCCTTTAGCAAATGTAAGATTAAGAGATTTCATTTTCTCAAGATCCTTTGTTATACCCACAATTTCGCATTCTGGTTTTTCATTGTGTTTTTCTTTTTTAGCAAGTTGGTATGTCAAGGTATCTATAATCATATTCTTTTCTTCTAAACAAATTTTGAGTTTAGAAATTTCTTCATGAAGGTCGTCTTATTCTAAAGCATCCCAAAAATTATCATCGTCATAAGCCATCAGAAGTCTATAGTCATTACTATTTTCATCTTCATCACTATTTGATAAACCATCACTATCTTCATGAGTATAGTAACTTCTTTTATTTACAACTTGTTTTCTTTTCCATTTTGCATTGTCCTTCCCTTTTTCATATTTATCTTTATGAGGACATTTGGTAGCATAATGACCAAAGTTGCCACAGGCAAAGCATTTGAAGGGTAGCTTACCTCAAAATCTTCTGGAACCCCATTGAAGCTTAAAGTTTACCTCATCTTCTTCTGAAATATGTCTTGATTCATTGTGTTCTTCCTTTCCTTTTGTTGAATCTTTAAATGCGACTTCTCTCATATCTGATGGAACTCCTTTTCTCATCTCAAAGGAAGTTAAGATTCTGTGAAGCTGTGTCATAGTGATAGTCTGCAGATCCTGTTTTTCTTCTATGGCAAAGACTTTTGATTCAAATTTAGCAGAAAAGGATCTCAAAACTTTCTCAATTAAGGTAACTTCCTTTATATCTTCACCCATATTCTTCATACAATTAACAACCTCATATATACATAAGAAGTAACTAGCTATACTTTCACCACTGTGCATCTTAAGAGTTTCATACTGAATTATGAGAGTTTGAAGTAAACACATTTTACTTCAGAGTCTCCTTCGTAGCTCAGAACGATTTTGTCCCATATTTCTTTGGCTGATTTGAGCTGCATGACTTTGACAAACTCTAATTGTGACAGACTTCCCAATAAGGTATTGACAACTCTGACATTGGTTTCATATTGCTTCTTACCTGCTGTATCTTTAGGAATTGTTGTTGGAAATGTATATCCTCCTTCCACAATTTCCGAGACATCCATTCCAAGTGATTGTAGATAGGCTGTGGTTATTATTTTCCAATAAACAAAGTTTCTTCCATCAAAGATTGGTGGTCTGATGGATCCCATGCTTTCTTGATTACTCATGATGATGGATCTCCCTTCAAGTGATCAAGATTCTTCTAAAGGACCTGCCCCGATACCAATTATTGGAAATAATACTGAGAGGGGGGTGAATCAATATTATTAGATCAACAATTTAATTTCCCAAATAGATTTGTATACACTACTTTAGCTAAGTGAACTAGCGTGTACACGCGACTGTACTTAAAGCAACCAATGTATCTCTAGAGAACTTTTGATTTAGACAGTTTATCATGTATTGAACTTTAACCAATATATCAGAGATTTATTAGACAGTGCAGTGAAAGAAGAATAAAGCATCACACATGAGCAACACACATAAACACCAAGATATAAGGTGGAAACCCAATGTGGGTAAAAACCACCTGTTGCTGTCGTCTCTGTCTTCTTTTAATAATAAGAAAAAAATTGTTAACAATCTGGTACTGGTGCAGAATCATACCAGTACGCAGGAACCCACCTGTAGAAGGCTACAACCTTCTATCATTCTCTAGCTACTGTTGGAAGGGAGCTACAACCCCCTAGCTCTTGTACTAGCCAATATGTTTAGTAGTATGTAGGTGCCAACCTACAAAAAAACTCCACTCTTCTACTAGGGACCACGTTTCATGAATTTTCAAATTGGATACTCCTAGAACACAACACCACAATTTGAAGGCCACCTTTCATTCAATTTTCATACTGGACCCATCAACAACATCATAACTGCAATACAATCATCAAGTACATCAACCAATAACTGAAACTCAATCATCATAACCTGAATATGATCATTTAGAGCGGTGTCACCAGAATACAGTTACTAGAACCCAAAGCAGAACCCAGAACTCTGCAACAGCGAATAGAAGCTACTAAAACATACTTCATAAGGTATACGCTACTTCCATGTGTCGAACCTACGTGTATACACGCTTTTATCAAAGCCAACCAATGTATACATCTATAAATATTAATTCATAATTTTGCAGCTATTCCAGACTTCAGTTATACCTAGAACACAACATTTACATAATAAAATATGCAACAGTATTCAGATCTAGACTATACATGATAAAACCATATAATGATAATTCATTTCAAGCCTTAAGATCTTGATCCAATCATTATATCTTATCCCTCATCAATCGCTAAGGTTCATCCTTGGTTCAAATCAAGCAAAGCACCATAAGCCAATAACCTGCATACTAGATCTCACAATTCATCATATATTTGATACTTGCACACCTTGGCCTAATGATCTTCTTCTCCTTTTATAGTTTTAGGCCTTTCACAATACCATGGATCAAAACCTCTTAGACCAATACCTTGGACCAAATACCTAGGGTCAATACCTTGGACCAATACCATGGATCAAAATACCTTGGACCAAATACCTCGGACCAAAAACTTAGTTTTCCAACATGTACACGCTTTTCCTTCTGTGAGAGTGCGTGTGTACATATACACTACTTGTTTTTAGTGAACCTATGTGTATATGCACCTTGGTCAAGGTGAACCTGCGTATACCTCTCTTTCTTCATTCTTTGTAGACTGATTTGTAATTCTTTGCTGTTGACATGCTGCACCGTGATCTTTCATCTGACTGAGTTGCCATCAAGGACAACACCTGTACCATAATGCCAACAAAAGGTATGACTACATGCAGAGACTTTTTCTCAAAAATAATCTTTCTCTTCTTTAGATTTATCACCTTTTTCATGTCAGTGCCCCAATCGATTCCTAATAGCACGGGGTAGGGATTGTTTTCATCAACAATCTCTATCACTTCAAAGTCTACTAGCGCTTGCCCCTTCAATATCCATGGTGATTCCCTGCAATATCCCCATAGGTATGATATTTTACTGGTTCGCCATTCGCAGCTGGATAGGATACTATTGCAGCGTAGGCCTTCCCATGGGCTTCCATGTCTGCTTCGGCAGAACGTTTGCGTCTGACCCTAGGTCTAGAATTACCTAGTCCATCTCATATTCTCCAATCTACACAGTCAACCTAATTTCTCTTCCTATCCTCGGTGCATGCTTTCCAATCTTCTGGACTACGCATGGTTCTCCTAGTGCGGTCCCAGCGCATATGTTAATGAGTTCCTGCAATCCCTTCACAGCCTTACTATCACACAGTAGATTCATGCATGTTTCTAGGAACGTCGTGAGCATCAATGGGTCCATTTCTGGCTCTAGTGTGTCTTTGCTTCCTAAAGTGGAGGCATCAGCAAAGCTCTTCCTAGCTTCCATGAAGGTTTCCTTAGCGCGCTCCAAATCAAACTCTGGTTCTTTCATCAGAGCCTTGTGAACCTAAGTACTATCTTCAATTTATTTGCCTTTATCATCACTTGTCGTAATTTCACTTTAGAGCACAATGTTTACATTAGGGTCTTCCTCGCGTGGCTCAGACCTCATCATCTGCAGGTTCTGATTCGGGGGAGGTTGGAGTGCTCCCTTGTCGTGTAGCCTAGCTATCAATGTGGGACAATCCTTTGTATCATGATCAAACAAGGTACGATACAGACATGATGGACACATTATATTCGTACAATCACGGGCATAAT
>APFE031363755.1:228965-252227 GCA_000404065.3 Pinus taeda
ATTATAACATATCAGTTTTCCGCGACCTCTTCTAGGTCCTCCTCCACCTCACCCTCGTCTGCGCCACTCTTGCATTTTGGTTAAGGGGCCACGTCTCAGCCTGAACCCTATAGGAGGGAGTCCTATCCATCATCATATCATAGCTTCTACAAGTACGCTCATCATGTCCCACTGATCTACAGAAATTATAGAACAACTGTTGTGATTTCTGTGTGTACTTTTGCAACAAATGGCAGTTGTCCGTAGCATGCTTTCCTCCTACTTGACAAATCGCGCACCACAAAGCAGGCATTGTGATAGGTCCTACTTAGGCCTCTGGCCTTAACGACATTGGTCCTCCTCCCGTGAGGTAGTTTGTGAACACTGGGCAATGGTCCTTGTCATGTCCCTGACGCTTGCATTTTATGCACCATACTTCTTCGTGCACTTCTGGGCGAGCTATCCTGTCCTATTTTAGACTCTACATCTCAAGGCATAAGTTTTTCAACTACACGTGGATCTTTTGAACTCCCAGGTTAGGATTCTATATCAGGGTCTCATGCAGCCTCATTGCGATCTCCAAGGCCTCTGCCTTAGTTGTTAACCTATTTTGCGACAACGCGTTCCTCAGATGCAGCGTTAGCGATGCTACAAACCATTCACGGTGTTGTCCATCCATCAAAGTCATATTAGCTTCACGAATTGTGCACTTTAGTCTCTGATCCAATTCCCAAGGGGTCTCACCTAGTAGCATTGTGATCTCTTCGAATCCAATGATCGACGCGCCTCTGACTTCGGCCTGCTAAATTCTCTGTACAACGCAATTTGGATATTTGCGATCCCCGCATTCGGATTGTCATTAGAATTATTTATATATGCAATCCTATAGAACACTGACCAATGTTGCTTTATTTATCTTATCATCTATAACTTCCTCCGCTTCCCATACAAATTTTATCACAAACTAAAATTGGTCCAGATCTTCATTTCCTACTCCCTTGAATGCCGACAACTTTATCGTGCTTGCCATATTGCTTCACTGGTGGTGGAGATAGTACAGGCAAAGATGGGGGTGAAGGTGGTGAAGCTGGTGGTGGTGTGGGTGGGGGTGGTATGCGCAGAATCCTCTGCCTTATCAAATTGATCACACTTCTTGGTGAGACCTTCACGAGCTCTTCCTCGTCCCCTCGGGGAGGTGAAATCAAGGGGCTAGTTTCTAGTTCTGCACTACCTTTGTTTCTATAAATTCTCCCACTTCACATAGCCCCAAACATCAATTTATTCGCATAATTCAATTTTCACACAATAGCATTTTAATCCAAGTGTTCAGAGACTTAACGTACTTACCTCGCGATCCTTTGAGAAAGCGTCGCTCAGCCTTGCTGTAGCTTACCACAGTGTCTAATGCAAACTCAGTAATGAATCCTCCTATAATATGATTAAGCTAGTGATCAACAGTGCGGGATCTAATCCTTCGATGCTTCTAATCCACGCACCAATTCGGGGTCCACACAATAGGATTGTCGAGCTTGCACCTTCCTTGGCTATCTGCTAGTTTCGTGATCCACTTGTACAACTCAGTAGGGAAAGATGCGAAGAAAATTCATGGAACTTTGTGTATAGATAGTAGTCTAACCACTCTTCTTTTGATAGCCACAGATTCCTATTATCCTGCGATGCGAATTCATGAATTCTTTTGTCTAACCAATCTTCAATTTCTTTCTTAGTTGGATTCCAATGATACAACATCAGACATCTCTATGTAGATTCCGGTCTCAACAACGGAACCATTTGCTAGCTTTTTGGGGCCTAACCTAGGTTTGAAGTTAATTAGCCAAACAAATCCCTATACTACTAGCCCTTTCGGCAACAGTCTGCAGAGCGCAGACTGAGGTCTCATCCGAAGCAGTATGGGGGGATGCTGGAACCAGTTTTCTGCAACCTTGAGATGTCTAAGGGGTTGATTTAGTCCAACTATGAATATTTTCATGTAGGTTACTTCGCACACTTTCTTGGCCTATAAGGCCTTTGTGCCCTTGTTATATTCATCTTCACACAACCCTAACCAGGGGCTATGGGGCCTTCGCACTGCTAGAGCAACGATATGCACTACGCCATAGATGTTACTTATCTTTGCGTAAACAGATACCTTATATTATATTCACTTATTCAACATATTCATATAAGTTCGCGCAGCCAATAAACGATAAACTTGCAATTCATACTCAATATACTTCAATGCATAAAACAGAAAAAGATACATAGAAATATTGTAAAAATTCTCTTTATTAATGCTTCGATCGGTTACATACTCAACATGACTTACGCACTTAGCTGCAGACTACTAGGCCTCTGTGCACTCAGTTGCAGAGCCTTCTCCTACTCTACAACCCAAAGGCACGACTCTACACTTAGATTCAATGCTTCTTTCTTAGATCTTCCATTGATTGATTCCTATATGATTATCTTTACACTTAGAGCCTCACTCTATTTATACAATCCCATGCTCTATGGACCATGGACCATGGATAGATCTCTCAAACTGACATTACATCACAAAAAGGAGGGTGGAAAACCCTTTGACTCATTTACCATCTTCGCACTCTGCGCCCACAGATCGCAAAGTCTTTACATCAGACTTAGTCAAAACTTGGGCTTTTAGCCCCAAAACTTGCCTTGAGGATATCCCATGCCCAACGGTCATCTCTCGGCATGTTGATTTCTTTGCCATGCTTATGATATAATTCTGGTGAGTTTGAAGGTATATATTTTTGTTTTTAGGTGGTATTCGCTATGTAAAGATCTATCATACTCACACTCAAAGTTGTAATTGATGTCGCACAAGTGTTGTCACAGTCGTCCGAAGGTCTATCACAAGTGTTGCACTTGTCACTCTCAACTCCAAGACAATTTCACCGAGGGCATGTTTTATCCTATTTTGATGGTGGTTTATGCTGTCTTATCATTGAGTATGCTAAGTGTATGTTCACAATGTCAATTTGCATAAGTTTTCTTGCTTTCAACACGTCATCATTTTCCTGAAAATCTACCGACCCGACAACCTTCTTCCACTAGACCCCAACTGAGCTGCACTATGCAGTCTTAGCCCTTAGTGACCCTGCTCTACTACCAGGAACTACACGGTGCTTGAAGCTTTCCTCTAGGTCAGCTGCATTGTGCAATCCTAGAGGTGAGTAGCTTCTCTACCTCCCAGAATTGTGCAGAAACTTCCTCCCTGTCCAACTGAACTACACATTTCTCAAGCACAACCATCAACCCTCCTCTTTGCCTGACGAAAGCCTACACTAATCTGAGACCTAGGTCTACACTATTCCCTAAAATTACGCATACATTCCCAACTGATCATCTGCTATCTTGCTCTACACTATTCCCCAAAATTGCGCAGAGCTTCCGAGATGAACCTTGTTGCGTTGCTCTACCCTGTCTCTAGAAATTACGCAGACATGTCTAGAAGTTACCTTGCTAACTCTCCAACACTATTCCTAGAGATTATACAGTCATGTCCAGCAGGTCCCTCTACATCCCTGCTCTATCTTCCCTCTAGAAATTGTGAGCAGACTGCTCTGTTTTCCTTATGGAAATTGCGCATAGGTTTCCTCCCTCAGGGTCCCACCTTGTAGCTAATACTGGTGACTCTCACTATGCAATCCTGCCTCCTAGTGATCATTGCACAATTTTTCCCAACAGTGCAGGTTGTCCACCTGGAATGCCTCATTCTAGCCTGAGGTGTGTTCTGGAACACGAGAACAATGCATCATGCTAGACTAGGAGGTTTTGGATTTGATGTCATCCCATCATGAGTGAATTGCAGGAATAGGTACACTGGTAGATCATGGTGAGATGATGAATAGGATGAAGAAGGAGCACGCATGATAGAAGAATTGCTTGCAGCTGGACAGACGTACCAAGCATATCAAGTAACAAGCAAAAGGAACACATGTATTGAACCATCAGGCAAGACCAAGACCATCAAAGACCCTGTAGCACTATTCCATGCAGAGGAGAAGACAAAGCACATCATGAGTACATCCATCACTCAATAATGCAACAACTTGACAGAGACACCACAGTTAGCATTAGCAGTGTCATGTCGAGTTGTGGCATGAGCTATATCAACCACATCACCATTATGGGCCATATCCATTGTGCTTGAATTTAATGTAAAGTGAAATCCAATGGACACACACAAGAATTCAAAGAGTTGTGTCAGTTGAAAATTCATGGGAAGTTGAATAGTCACAAGGGTAGTCCAAGAGTCACAAGGGTCAAGCATCACCCTTGGTTATATATATCCGTCCTATTATATGAGAAAAGGAATTTTCACCTTGGCTCCTCCCACATAGCCTTGAGAGTCTGTAGTATGTTCTTTGAGGAGTGAGGAGTGGATCTAATGTCCCACTGGGACTAGTGATGTATGGTTTATAGATGTACCTTGATACATTTTTCTTAATTCAAAAGCTTGTTCAAGCCATCACGTCTTCACACATGTTTTGTAGATGTTTTTAATACTACTCTTTAAACATTTGTAATGCATGTTTTCTTAACCTATACTAAGATATTTGAAATACTTTGGTTATTTTAATACTTACATTGTTGAAGATGTGTTGTATTGTTTATCACTGTTGTCTCATCCTTGTGGACTACTCCGTTGGATGTTGGTAAGACCTTTGTTGTTTCGTATGTATCTCTACCTGGGTGGTACTACTACCTCCCATCTAGAGGATCACTTTTACTCTCTCCCTTTACAGTAAGAGAAACCAAACAGAAGTTACATTACACACTCACCAGAAATACTCACCTCACTTTTTGAAGATACAAGCATAACACTCTCATGTGCTGAATAGCAATAGCTAAGGCAAATATCTAAGGTAATGGAAACTGAGGCATCATACTAGATGGGACTCCTACACCAAACAGTGTGAGATCTAGTTGAGACTTCATACTAGGAAGGTTCCCTGAATGTTGGTGGGTCCAACACCGTCAACACTTTAAAAAATGAGTTACTTTTCTAACCCCAACTTCATAATAGATCTTGGAGGTCAAGTTAATCGATAGGTACCACCTTCATCAACCCAAGAATCCTTAAGGGTGTGGGAGGGAAGTGCAGTTACATCCAAATTGACCAAATGAGCAGGTTACACTGCTCACCTCCAAGCCCTACCCCCTTAAAGGTTCATAGCAGAGTATCCAATAATCTAACATACCCCCTTAGGTCTAACTCCATAATTTAGTGGTAATTTCCTAGTGATATGCATGCCTTACCACGTATTACAATCATATGCCCATTATCATATATATATATATATACTCTTAGCACTTCGACTGAAATTCTCTTTCTTGATGCTTCTGTCTAGATCCAACTTTCGTGCTTGTTCTCCATATGAACCTATGCACGACAACCTCCATAACCACTTGCTCCTTATCCATGCACAATGGCTCACAGACATGAACCATTGCTTCAACTTTATTCACTACCGTATGTTTGATGTCGTTCCCTCATCCAGGTCAAATCATATGATATGCATGCCTTGCCACATCTTACAATCATATGTCCATTATAATATATTAAAATATATATATATATATATATATTATATATATATATATAATATTATATAATATATATATAGTCTTAACACTTCAATTGACATTCTCTTGCTTGATGCTTCTATCTAGATCCAACTTTTGTGCTTGTTCTCCTTATGAACCTATGCACAACAACCTCCATAACTGTTATCAGGAAATCTAGTGTCCATTCAGAGCTGCTAGTCCCACTAAGATGGGTAGCTATCTTAGAAACAAACAAACTAAAGTTACTTTCGTTTTCCTTTATGAGAAGTAGATGGGAGAGAAGCAGAGATTACCAACCTCAGTCTTTTGCTTGGCGCCTTCCTTGTTTCCTCTCCCCTCTGACAGATCTTTGCCACTCCTTCCTTGCTTACCCCACTTCAAAGAGCACCTGTAAAGTCAAAGCAACATAATACCATCAAAGTATAGGGATCTACGACATAAACAATATAGGACCAAATATATATTGACCACACAAATGCATATATCAACTCAAACATACAAGAATGTGGAGGAAAACTCAAATAGCTTTATTGATAGAAAGAATAGAAGAGAGGATTTCAACCCATTGATCTGACCCAATGTCATCCTCCCAGCATGGAAGTCCTTCTTCACCTCATGAAAAGCTTATATCACCCAACACTATGATGTTCCACCAAGAAACCAACAACACTTCCTTAGAAAATACAAGATTCCAGCCTCTGGATCTCTGGGATGAGGGATCCATATATAGATGTTTGTAGGGGGGTGAGTCAGCTTCTGGGACTTTGATTAGTGTCCTCTCTTAGATAGTTCTTGGTTCCACTTGGAGATTCATGATCTCTTACTCATCCCTAGGCGAATTTAGAGAGGCAAGTGTCACAGGAGAAGTTTCTAGAAGATTCCATGATCATCCACCTTGCAAACTGTCTCTGCCATTTGTCTACTCTCGCCCATCGCACCCTATAGAAGAGATTTTCAGTATGCATTGCACTTTTTGCATGTGGCAGGTGAGATGCATCACACACTTAGCACTGAGTAGTCTATATGGTCCTGTTTTGACCAATTCTGAGCAGTTTTCCATGGAGAACTTCTGGGAGATGATGTAATCAGCCGACCTTGTTCCTTTAGGGTGAGAAACAACACTTTTAGGGACTCAGAAGCATATGATTGGGGTTGCAGTGCCCAAATATGTCTATAAAAGTTGCCCCCTAAAGCATGAGGTCATAAATCTTTTGATGTCGGGTGAAATGCTTTATCATGAGGATCCGAGGTTTTTCGAATTGGAAGGCAACCTGTAATAAGATACAATACAATAAATTATGTTTAAAATATTTTCATGATCTAGCTGAGGTGGGAATTCCCATGCTCAGCTTTATAAATTCATTTTCATGTACATAGGACAGACAAACATCTATGTGGCAGACTGATGATTCTGATAGAGCCATCATCCTTTGATTTGGATGATCATATGTGCAGCAATGATGTACATTTGATGCCTTTATTTTCTTGAATATATCGCAGCCTGGATGGATGAAACTAGATCTGGGGTCTTCAAACTCATTCAATCTTCACCCGAAGTACAAGTTGATCCATGTGAAAAGATGTTCTGGAGTCGAACATGGAAAGACATCCCCTGATTACCATCCAATGATGTAAGCTGTTAATAGGCACGAAAGGAATCACCGATAATGACAATGACCCTCAAGGTATGATAGTACAATTCACATGGTTTGAAAATGGGATTGGCATCGAACACCACACAAAATCTTACGGTCGAAGGCCATTGATGTAAACCTATCGCCGGAAGTGAGAAACTTGCCATTGAGGCATGCAAGATTCAAAGTACTGAAAGGGTTGTTCCTAGATCAGCTTCTTGGATAATGAAGTGATGTCGACAAGAAGTGACCCGTCATAGGAGGGAATTAATGAATCCCACATCTATGACATGAAACAGAGCAAATGATTTTGTGGAAGTGAAAACGATCTGACGATACAAGGTTCAGGGTGGCGGTCATGAAAGAATGAAGCGTGAAGGTATTGCAGCGGATGAGACACAAGCTGGGTTGGTGAATTCTCTGAGCGACTTCTCTTGAACATATCGATGACACTGAAGTGGATTAGTAGAATTAACCCCAAAAATGGATGGTACGGTGGACCAATGGTAATATGACCGGTGAACGGAATAACCCAACCCGACTCAATCATGGTGATGGAGTGAAAGTTTCATGTTCAAGAGAGACTTGCTACCAATAAAGTTTCTTCAAGTTTTCTTCCCAATTTTTCCCTAGCCATTGCTGATCAGTACCTCTTTATTTTTGTCAAGTTTAAGGAGGATAACATATGCTTGTTCTATAATTTGCCCTTCGGGAAAATCCATCACTATGTTTTAATGAACCTAGCGACAGTGAAACTCGTTCTTGTCTGCATGGAAAAGTTTGTCGCTATTGGTTTTAACGAGTTTAACGACAAAGATAACTCAATCCTTTTTCAATTTTAGAGAGTCTGAAAAGGGACAGAAAGGAAAATCCAGTAATCCTTTTTCGTCATATAATCCCTTAAGTCTGAAAAAGTATAAAATAATATGAAAGGGATGAATTTTCGATAGTTTTAATGAGCCGAACAAGACAAGCGCTCGATCTTTTTGTGTAATGATCCCTCAAGTCCAAAAAGATTAAAATCTAGAGGAGTGATAACACTTCCGATCATTTTAACGAGCTGGAGAGGCTAATTTCTCAGCAATATTTTCATATTTTACGAATCAGATGAAAAGAGCTTAAAGGAGACTCATTTTTTGAGGAACTAGTGATATTTTCAGGTAGCAGATGGTTCCAGGTAAGGTTTGGAACTTTCCAATCACGGCAGGGTTAAGAGGATGGCTAACATAATCACTCGTCGCAGTTGTTCCTCAAAAGGGGTAAACAATCAAATGGAGTCATATGATCGGCTAAAACAAAGTGGAGGTGATGGTAAGAACACGACCAAGGCTCAAAAGCTGATGATAATGCATTCACAATGGTTATTTACCAGAGGTTGGTTCATTTTTTAATGATCTTAAACTCTGGTGGAACATATGCTCATTACTTAGGTTTAATTTTTAACAAGCTTGAACTTTGTGTAAAACTGCTCGTGCCAGTCGTATAATAAGGATGTCTCATCGATAGGTTCAATTTTTAGGGAGCTTGCACCATTCGAAACTTTGCTCTGCTGCCTTTCGCATGCAAGCTAGGAACGACCAACTACTATCCTAGGGGTTAATTAACTACTAAGGTTAGGTAGGAAAATTCTTCCTTTATTTTGCCGGTGCCATTTGGTCCCTGCAAAGGTGAACAGTCGATCCGACCAATCACCTAACTTAAGCAGTTGGAGTTAGCATTACGCTGGTCGCTTTTCACTTGCGTACAAAAGGTTTGCATGCTCCCAGGTATAGTGAAGTAGAGTTTCCAGGTTACCATATGAAATTTCTCGCATTTGCAAGATTGCTCCATCCGCATCGCAGACAAAACACTTCCTTGGCGATGTCTATCGAAATAGACACAGGTGAATGGTACAGTCGCCTACACTCACATAACTTTGATGAGGGAATCTTATTCTGGTCTAATCCCATTTTCCTAAACGGACAAGTGTGTCAGACTAGTCATATATCCCTCGCAGAAACCTACCCTATACCCAAGGTTTTCCTGCCGAAGTAGACTAGGGTGCATGCCCCCTGGGTTTCAGTCATAATCATCAGTTTCAGTCATAATCATCGAATTACTCGTGCTCATCAGGTGGACGGACTGGAGATTGAGACATTCCTTGCGTGAAAAGACCAGTTAGGGATGACATTTGAATTTTAGCTATGTGTGAGCTGGGGAATGAAAGCTGGTCTACGAGCTAGACCACTCTGCCTTCATGCGGAAAACACATTACTCGAAAGAGTGAGGAGACAATGGCTCCCATGTTATAAATGTAGTCACGCCCAAGGAGTAGATTGTAATATAAAGGTCCTTGGACTACCATTATGTTCAGATAAACGGTTTTCCTTCTCAAAGTTATAGGCAAATTTGGAAGGATCCCTAACGGTCAACTAGTTCCTTTGTCGAAGCCTGTCAGATTTCGCATCTCAGGCAGAAGCGATGGCGAACCAAGCACTTTCCAAGCAGTTGAGGAAAGGATACTCACAGAAGCCCCTTCATCTATGATAGTACCAACCATGACCATTCTACAAGCTTTTACAATGATTCGGAATGGTACATTAGACGGTAGACAGGGTCTGCTTAGTAGATTCCAGTCGAAGGAAACGACTAGGTTGCTCGGAGGTGGGACCAAATAAATGGCCAAATATGACTCTGACGAACTTCCTTCCTGCAGAAAAGGAACGGGTAGATTGCCCCCATGTTCATCGGAGTCTGTGTTTATGAAAAGAATTTGAGCAGTGTCGTTCTCATTTTCTTCGGTGACTGTATCATCTAAAGATGGACCTTCTGAAGAAAAGACTGGGTTGACTGCTGTCTCAACCTATTGACTTTTGTCCGGTGTGGACTCAGAGGGTTTATCTTCAATGATATATGATTTGACCGACCACAAAGGCATGTCAGTCAGATTTTCAACTAGCAATGGACTCGGCAAGAGTTTCTTGTATCCAGGAGGAAGCCGTAGCGGTAAAGCAGGATGGTTATCCAAGACTCTTTTAGCTTCATCTAGGAAGGGACAATGGTGGACGACATAATCGCCTTCACACAGTCTACAACGAAATTTATATTTTCCTTTTCGTCTAGAGACTTCGTTTTCACTAGTTGACGGTGTACTATCAACATGATCGCCAGAGGTTGAGGACACCTGATTGTGCAAGCGGGGAGACCAGTCCCTTAAGATCCATGGGATGTAAGGAAAATCTCGATGATAGTGGTCCCATTTGCAAATGACACATGGAGATTTAGGTTTGGATGATGCAGTGTGTGGATTTTTGCTAGACGATGTATGGTTGCCCCTTTTTGCCTTTGGCTCCTTCTTCTTCTTCTCCTTCCCTTTCTTCTTCTTCTCAGTTACTTGGTTTTTAGTTTTATCAGCTTCACCAAGCGAAGAGGAAGAAGGAGAGGGAGAAACAAATGAAGTAGAAGGTTGGGGGATAACTCTAGTATCATCTAGTTTCTGATTTGATTGCTCAGGAATCGCGGTGCTTTGAATGACAGAGGTCGAGAAGAGCCATACTGGCAAGCTGATTGTCAATCCTGGAAGGGACAATGTGGCCATATGAGGTGCACGAACATCTCCCCAAGAGGAGAAAGGACTAGGATTTCCCTCAAGGAGAAATCCATGGTTGGTGGACTCCATTTTCTCAACCTAAGACCAACGAGGGAAAAATGACGTTATTCTGATTAAAATAAATTTTATGACACTTTGACACAACTTGCTTTTTCAGTTTTTAAGAGTCAAGAAAAAGCTAAAGATGACTCTAGTCACCTTCAATTTTTTAATGAGCCTGAAGTGACAATTGCTCAGATGGACCTTTTCCTTTAAGGAGTTTGAAAAGGAACGAAAGAGACTACTCTGGAAATCTAGATAGAGGGATTACCAAACCAATCTTAAAACTGCATAATACTTTTTATAGTACGACAGTCAATCTTCTCAAATGCTGTGTTCAGTGCATTGTGATCGATAGGGTAGTAGACACGGTTTCCTAAAGATAAAGGATATAACCTATTGTGATCTCCCAATATATACTCGACAGTACGTGGGAGCACAAGTCCGTACTGGAACTTATCATATCAAAGAAGAGGAATCACCCAACCTATGATGAAAGCGATTGTTACCAGGCTTTACGACGCTGGAATATGTCTCTAGCCTAGACTTCTAAATGTTGTGCGTTAGGTTCCAAAGCGTTTTTATGTTCATTGAATTTATTTTATAGTTGATCTTTCTTAAGAAGTTTTCCTTTAAGGTTCACCGTGTGATGTAGATATACAATTCCTAAAATGCAATCTAAGATGATAAACAGTCATTTATTCTTCTTTTTGCAATGAAAATCCTAGCTACTAAGGAAAGAGAAGCGAGATTCTTTCAACATAGATTAGAGAGCACACACTAGATGCACTGTCCTAAATCAAAATCAACAAGCAGTCTAAATGCAAATGCACATGCATGTATTTGTTTTCCGCTTTCTTAATGTGTAAATGAGAAAAAGAATGCTAAGTACAAATCTGAATTATCTTTTCAAAGCAACAGTACTAACAATTTTCTCTTCAAAAGATGAAAGGAAGACAACGACGACACTTTGCGATTTCGAATTGAAAACTGCTTTCGAAACTTGAAATACTATTAGTTCAAATCAAATACAAGAGTAATAGTGTAGTCGACCATCAAGAAGGGTAGGATTCTTTCCTTTGACTAAAAACGACACTTACGACACTTCCAAATCAAAAGATGATAGTTCGATTAAGCTACTTCTTTGTAAAGGAGAACTGTAAATGGCGAACAATACATAAAAACATTCACAATTCTTTGTACAATGGAGGCTGAATAATGAAAAAGAAGGGAGTTTCCATAGTGGTATACTAATCACAGACAACAAAACTCCTGAATAAAGTTGAATAGGGTGAAGAAAAAACTAAAATCTAGAGGCAGAAACAGTCTTATCTGATCATCGCACCTATAACACAAGGAAACATGGATGCATCTCACCTACTACACATGGGAGGTGTGATGCATCCAGATCACCTAGAGGAGAAGGTGCGATGGTCCAGGGACGAGACTTTAACTTGGGTTTTGGTCATAGTTTGCAGCTTAGTTCAGGGATTTAGGCTGAGCTAATGATAGTTAGTAAATACAAATCATAGGTGCTGATCTAATGAGGTTACTTGAGTCACCACCAGGGCAATTAGGATCTTTGCACATCAATTGATCAGTTTATAAACAAAACCCGGAGATGGACTGAAGCAACATTGATCTACTTTGCACTTGCATAGCAAATGCAGTTCGAAGGCTAGCTGGCTTAACTTCAGGCTCCGTCTGTAGTTTATAAAGAAAACAAATATAAACAAGCAAACAAGCTATTCGCTCCCCAGCGGAGTCACCATTTTGTTATCCAGAAATCTACTATCCATTCAGAGCTGCTAGTCCCACTAAGATGGGTAGCTATCTTAGAAACAAACAAACTAAAGTTACTTTCGTTTTCCTTTATGAGAAGTAAATGGGAGAGAAGCAGGGAGTACCAACCTCAGTCTTTCGCTTGGCTCCTTGCTTGTTTCCTCTCCCCTGTGACAGATCTTTGCCGCTCCTTCCTTGCTTACCCCGCTTCAAAGAGCACTTGTAAAGTCAAAGCAACAAAATACCATCAAAGTACAGGTATCTACAATCATAAACAATATAGGACCATATATATATTGACCACACAAATGCATATATCAACTCAAACATACAAGAATGTGGACGAAAACTCAAATGGATTAATTGATAGAAAGAATAGAAGAGAGGATTACAAACCATTGATATGACCCAACATCATCCTCCCAGCATGAAAGCCCTTCTTCACCTCATGAAAAGCTTAGATCATCCAACACTATGATGTTCCACCAAGAAACCAACAACACTTCCTTACAAAATACAAGATTCCAACCTCTAGATCTCTGGGATGAGGGATCCATATATAGATGTTTGCATGGGGGTGAGTCAGCTTCTGGGATTTTGATTAGTGTCCTCTCTCTGATAGTTCTTGGTTCCACTTGGAGATTCATGATCTCTTACTCATCCTTGGGTGAATTCAGAGAGGCAAGTGTCACGGGAGAAGTTTCTGGAAGATTCCATGATAATCCACCTTGCAAACTGTCTCTTCCATTTGTCTACTCTCGCCCATCACACCCTAAAAAAGGGCTTTTCAGTATGCATCGCAATTTTTTCATGTGGTAGGTGAGATGCATCGCACCCTTAGCATTGAGCAGTCTATATGGTCCAGTTTTAACCAGTTCTGAGCAGTTTTCCATGGAGAACTTCTGGGAGATGATGTAATTAGCTGACCTTGTTCCTTTAGGGTGTAAAACAACACTTTTAGGGGCTTAGAAGCCCTTGGTTTATGGACATATATGATTGGGGTTGCAGTGCCCAAATATGTCTATAACAGCTTCCCCTGATACATTCGACAATACTGTATTTGAGACACACAATCGTATTGTGCTCTTTGCCTTCCGATCCAACTTCTTCCATTATTCATCAGATACTCCCATTGGTTTAGCACCTGGATCTACTGTGATCCATTCATCTTTATTCACCAACAAATCTTCTATCATGAGTTTCCAAAACTCAAAACTCTGACCATTAAATTTCTCTATCTCTATCTTTCCACTGCTTGCCATCTTCTTTCACCACCAGAATCGATCCCATAGATCTCCAATCGAACGGGGTCTACCATAGGCCCAAGCGAAACCCCTCAACAACAAAGGCATCCCCTTGAAGCCAAAACAGCTCTGATACCAAATGTAGGTTTTAACCCCATATAGAAATTACATGCATATGAATTCTAAAACATAGAAAATAAACAATGTGAGAGCATAACACATAAAACACATATACACAAAGATTTTCCCCTGGATACCAAAACCGGGACTACCAGCTTTATTTTTCATTATGTTCCTTTCAATGTTACAATATATATTTATACATGCTGAAGCATCGAATACCATGGACCAAAAACCATCGTGTCCAAAACCATGGATCGAAAACCATAGCATCCAAAACCATGTGCGAAAAATCATGCACAAAACCATAGGTAGCTCCGCCTAACCTAATATAGGGTCCAGAAACAAAATTTTCTGGGGTGCTGCCCCAGACCCCATAGAGTGGGGATACCTACACCCTCAAACCCCCTGTGACTCCCCTCACTACGCAATTAGCGCAACGAAGGGGGGCTCCGCCCCCCTTCTAACCCCCCATTAACTACCTGGGCTAGTCGTGGAAAGAATATAACACGACCCAACATTATTGAATCACAACAATAATAGCTATCTGTGTATGCTCTTAGTTGCTATGTGAAACTCCTTGTGTGAGATGCTTATACAGTTTTGGATTTATGTATAGTAGAAACCACATCACTCATTCTAGAAGGTTGAGACATTAATGTAAAGGAATTGATCAATGGGAAATTAAAATTAGCCCACTATAATGTTGGGGACGAGAATATAAAGAGATTCAGAACAATGGGTATGCACTCACTGATTGCACGACCGCTTCTTTCTTCAAGGATAGAACTCAGGATTTCATTTTGGTCAACTATGCAAGCATTTTACATTTAGAAGGTAACCTTGTAGTGTATTTACGCAACATGATTTTTTAAATCCAAAATTACGAAACTAGAAGTAAACGAATATGTCAAATTAAAAGAAAATTCATTTTCTACTTGCATCACTAAAACATACTCAAGAATGAGGGTTGGGCGCGCATTTTATTGAACCAATCAAATCTAGTTAAAATTGAGTAATACTATTTGGAGAACACTCTTGTACACAACTTAGAATGATTTTCAAAATCATAAAGGATGTTTTTATCAAATATATATATATATAACTCCATGTATATGCTCTTGTATTTAAAAAAATGCCTCTATAAAGATCTCGATAGACATTTTTCTAAGCCCATTTTTATAGTTTTACTCTTTGTTTTTTCATAATAAACATAGGATTTTAGCCATTCTTTTAAATGATGACAATGTTGCTTATAGTTTATGTTTTCAAGCCCATTTTTATAGTTTTACTCTTTGTTTTTTCATAATAAACATAGGATTTTAGCCATTCTTTTCAATTATGACAATGTTGCTTATAGTTTATGCCTAACTATGAATCCATCATGATGCAATGTGACTACTACAAGATCCTCATGAAACTCTTAAGAAATATATGGACTCCATGCAATTGTTATAAGACACAAATGGACTAGTATTCGACCATGGTAGGAAAAAAAGTGTTTTATTACAACTAAAAGAAATTAAAAATACCTAAGGATAGAACTTGGGCTTGTATTTTGGTCAACTAAGTGGATATTTCACTTTTAGAAGGTAACCTTGTAGTGTATTTTTACAACAGGATTATTTAGATAAAAAATTAAAAAAATAAAAGTAAACGAATGTGTCAAATTAAAAGAAAAATCATTTCCTATAGGAATCACTCAAAAATACTTAAGAATGAGGGATGAGGCCACATATTACTGAACTAGTTAAATTCACTTAAAAATTTATAAATAACAATTTTGAGAACATTGTTGCAGGCAACTTAGAATGAGTTTCAAAATTACGAAGGCAGTTTTCGTCAAATATATATATCTCCAAGTATATGCTCTTATGTTTTAAAAATGCCTCTATAAAGCTCACGATAGGAACTTTTCTAATTCCATTTTTCTAATTCTACTCTATGTTTTTTCATAAAAAACATAGAATTTTAGCCATTCTTTTCAATTATGACAATCTTGCTAATAGTTTATGCATAAGTAGATGAATTGTAAATATATAATGACCAATTTAAATGGATTGAATAGCTAGGCATCAAAGGCAAATGGATGTCTATTGATAATGAGGACATTACCAGCTAAAAGAAACCACAAAAATTATACGTATGATTCCTAGTGAAAATTTGTTAAACCCAATGAATATTATATGAATACGATAAAAAATTACTTGTCTTTCAAAATTGAAGCTGATATCACTTTTCCAATTTTTGAGCCCAATTATATTTCAAATTTTCTTTTCAATCGGTAACTACAATCTATCTGAGGGTAGCATTAGTGGTTCATTAAGATGATTTGGCCTATGAGCTTAAAAAAAGGGAAGGATTGTTTTCAATTTTTTTCTTATGTTACCAACTTAAATCCATCTACAAATGAAATTTTGAAGTTACCCACCATATGATAGGTGATGAACGAATGCATGACCAATGGAATTTCTCTATTTCTTGACCAAGTACTGTTTAAGAATTGTGCGACCCTCCTCTTAGCTACTATATCAATTAAATATACTTTTTATTGTCATTTTTTCTATTGGAAAACAATGCTCAATGAAAAATATTTATTGCAATTTCAAATTTCCACTAGCTTAGCTCAACATGGGTTAAAATTTTCATCTTGATAAATCTTGTTCAACTTATTTGTTGGGGAAAAAATGGAATTTTTTCTACAAGGTTTGCCCATAAATTCTATTTGTTTGTATTTTTCTAGATAAACCATGTTCAGTGGGTTGAGCTACAAACATTCTTAATAATAAAAAACATACTTTTAAATCCATGTCATAAATCCTAACTAATCAAATAAATCATATTTTGACAAGGAAAAACCTCTTTTGAAAAAAAAATGTCTTTTGCATATTTGTGATTAAGAAATATGATACATGCTAGTATTGGATAGAACGTTATGTAGTTATATGTTGACAACCATGGTCAACCATGTTCACCCATAATCAACCATGTTCAAAAAGAATTAGCATTGCAATGTGATTAACAAAATTCGATGTCTCAATGTGACGATAAAAAACCAAGTGATGAAAAAATATTAATGTTGTAATATTATGAACAAAACCCAACGTCATGATACGATGAACAATAATCAATGTCACATTGTGTGAAACAAAATTTATCTTGGAATGTGGTGAACAAATAGCGACAATGCAATGCGATAAAAAGTTGACATAATAATTTGAAAAATGAATATCAACATTGCAATGCGACCAACAAAATTTGGTGTCATAATGTGTCAAACAAAAGTTGAAGTCACTCGTGACAAACAAAAATAAACATGTCATTGTGAAAAATAAAATTTGATGTCACATGTGATAACCTAAAATCAACATTCCAGTTTGATAAATAGAAATCACCATTGTAATGTGTAAAACTAAAATGGACATTTTAATGTGACAAACAAAAATTGACATCACATGTGATGAATAAAATTCGAAGTTGCAATCTGACAAACAAATATTAACATTGTAATGTGACAACAAATATCAATGCTACAACGTAATAAACAAAACTCAACTCATAGTATGGCAAACAAAAATAAACGTCCGAACGTGACAACAAAATTGATGTTTCATGTGATGAGAAAAAATCAACATCGCAATATGATGAAAAACAATAAGCATCACAATGGGATCAACAAAAAATGACCTCGCATGCAATGAACTAAAATTCCAGATGCAATTTGATGAACAAGAATTGATGTCACAATGTGGTGAATACAAAAGTGATGTCGCATTGTGATGAACAAATAACAATGTGAAAATGTGACAAATAAGATTGGACATTGCGATGTGTCGATGAAAAATCCACCATTGAAATGCAATGAACAAAATTCAACAACATAATGTGATGAATAAGAAATTGTTGCAACAATTTCACATCCATATTTTAATGTGACAATGCCATAATAGTCACCTATAGTCAACCATGGACAAACATGTTCAACCAAAGTCTTCATTGTTAAAGATGTTCAAACATGATCAACCTTGGTCAACATGGTCATAATATCTCAATGTCATAATGGTAAAACATGGTCAAAATGATCAATCATAGTCACTATCATCACATAGTAAACCATTGGCAACATAACTAGCATAGAAAACATGGTCAACTATAACCATATCTAACCTTGACAAACATGGTCAAATATATCCATAACTAACTTAGCCAAACATGGTCATAATGGTCAAACATAGTCACAAAATTACAATGGATTGACACAGTCAGCCATGGCCAAACATGGTCACACAGAGTCTTTATGATCAAACATATTCAAGCATGGTCAAACATATGCAATTGGCATATAACAACCAATTTTAATGTGACTGATATAGACAAGTTGGGCATCCATGATTGACCATAGTAAACTACATTTAACATGGTCAAACCTTACTTAGCCATTATCAACAAGACAAACATAATAAACCAATGTAAAATATGACCACACCATGGTCAACCATAGTCAACCATGGGAAACATGGTTTGCCATGGTCAACCATGGTCAACATAGTCAAACATATTCATCTATAGTTAAACATTGACCAACATGTTAAATCATGTTCACTCATAATTAACCATAGTTAACCATAGTTAACCATATTCAACCATGGTCAAATAAGCTCAACCATGACATAACATGGTCACCATGGTCAAATAGGGTTAAAAAGTTCAAACTTACTTAACCATATCCAAATATGGTTGAACCAACTGAACAATGGTCAACCATGGACACCATGGTCATCCATACACTACAACAAAACAAACAATTTGCACCCGATTTAGCACCGGATTTTAGTGCATTTGTTTCTCAATTGGGATGAGTAGCTTGGCGCTAAATTTGGCTCTATTGTACAATTTTTAAAGCATCCTTTTCTGCGCCAAATTTTTCTTCTTTTTTTATGCCAAATTTTGCATCATATTTTGCACCAAGATTTGCATTTGGTTTTACAATGGGTTTTGATTCTAGTTTTGTGCCATTTTTTGCATCTATTTTTGCATCATTTTTTTCTTCTTGTTTTGTGCCATTCTTTGCTTCTAGTTTTATGTTGTAATTTGCATCGAGTTTTACACCATCTTTTGCATATGATTTAGTGCCTTTTTTTCCATCCAGTTTGTTTTAGTTTTTGCATCTAGTCTTATGCCATTTTTTTATTCTAATTTTGTACTTATTTTTACATCTATTGTTGAGCTAGTTTTTCTACCTTATTTTACACCATTTTTTGCATCCACTTTTGCATTTTATTTGTCTCCATTTTTGGCATCCTATTTTGCATCATTTATTGCATCCAATTTAGCATCATTTTTAACACCATTTCTTGCACACAATTTTGCATCCTTTTGAGCATCTAAATTTACATCTTATTTTGAACCATGTGTTGTGTCCACCTTTGCATCCCATTTTGTGTCTGATGTTACATTCAATTCTGAACCATTTTTTTCATCCACTTTATCATTTGTTTTTGCACCAAATTTCGAATCATTTGTTGCACCTTATTTTGCATCCAATGTTGCATCTCAATTTGTATCCAAATTTGAGCCATTTTTATGCCCATTTTTGCATCATTTTTTCTACTTTTTTGTCCAATTTTGCACCATTTTTTATGTCCAATTTTTTTATCCTTTTTGGTGTCTAATTTTTGCATCCATTTTGGCATCCAAATTTGCATCATTTTTTTGCCACATTTTGTGTCCACATTTGCATCTCATTTTGCACCTAGATTTTAGTTTGAATTTTCATCTAGTTATGGATCATCTTTGGCATCCTTGGTTTCACCCTTTTTTAGTCCCATTTTTCATCTTTTGTTGTGTCTTTCCTTACATCCTTTTTGCACCCAATTTTGCATCCTAATTTTACACCATTCTCTACATTGTCATTTTGGTGTCCATTTTTGCATCCCTCTTTATGCCCAATTTGGTATCCTTTTGTATGCTCTATTTTGTTCCCTTCTTTATGTCTAGTGTTGCACGCTTTTTTAATTCTACTTTAACACCCTTTTTGTGTCATTGTTTGCATCTTGTTTTAATGGCTAGTTTAACATCCAATTCTACTCACAATTTTGCATCCATGGTTACATCCAGTTTTGGCTTCTTGTTTAGAGTTTTAATTTTATTTCCATTTATTACCCCCTTAATGGGTTCATTTTACTAATTTCAATTACATAGTGAAATATATTATAGTTTCTAAATATCATTTTGTTGTAGGATTTAATGCATAGATAAATGAACATAAAATCCTCTCATTTTATCCCGGAAACATAAGACAAACCAATGAAGAGAAAGGTTCTAAGGCTCAGGATTCTTAGTATATAAAGGTGTAGAGTATATATTAAGAAAAAGAGAAGGAATTCCAATGAGTCCTCACATGCAGGTCTTTTTGGAGTTTTTAGTGTAGCTAGGAAGTGCTCCTAGCTAGCTCGAAAGCTTGGTCCTACACATAAAAGAGAGAACAAAACAACCTTCACGACATAATATCTTGATAATTGAAACTATCAGAAACATATAAATATTACTGAATAAAAAAATACAAACCAAAATCCCATACATTCATTAGTTAAATAGAATAAGTAAAGAATGAATAGAAACATATGGAAGGAAGAACAACCAATCTATATTAATAAAGGAGTTGGAGGAAAGTTACAACCATCAGATGGAGTTGCAACAACACCTCCCCCAACTCCTAGCTCCAAAACTCCCCCTCTCAAGATAGGTTTCAGCAACATGGCGATAAAAGAATTACCATCCTTTTCTCAATGGCGATGCCTCCAATATATAGGAAACTGAAGTCTATGAAGATTTCCCAAATTCATCATTAGTTTAATTTGGGCAAAAGATTTTGGGTGAATAATGTTTCCTCATATAAAAATGGCCTTTTCCACATTTTATATGCTTTGTGTTTATGAAAAATCTTCCCCGTGCTTGATGGCTCTCTCCAACTATTGTATGCTTTTCGTTTTTAGGAAAAAACTAAATATGAGGATAAAGAGATCACATTCCACCATATGAGTTTCTAAAAGTGAGCAAGATTTTCAAATTCTACACACTCGAGCTTTTTTCGTTGTGTCTGAGTGAGAATTTTGGTAACAAAAGTTAGATGAAGGGGATAACTTGTTATAGACTAGGATAACATGGTCCTCATGGTACATAACATGTATTATAGTATTATATATTCTAGGAGAAAGGGGTATTTCAATCAACAACATAGTATTCTCCTCCAAGATGATGAGGAGATATTTTCATGTATAAGACATTTAAGAAGATATCACAATTCAAATCGGTAACTTAATATTTGTAAACAAATTTAAGGGTAATTGATAACATTCATAAAAAAGATAGGAGTATCCTCATATATAACAATTCTCCATCTAAAAATCATTGACAATTTTCAATATACATATATGACTACCAAATCAACACTTATCCCAGATATTATTATTCTAAGGTAAATTCACAACATTACATCCTAAAATAGTAATATCATCATACATAATTATTCTCCATCAAAAAGCACTTACAATTTTCAACACATATATAAAGTAACAAGATAATACTAATAATATCCTCATCATCTTTAATCAAATCAAATAAAATTCAAATGTGTAATTATCATATCAAAATATTCTGTTAACAACATTATTCTAATTTAAATTCACAACATCCATCAAAATATAGTAATATCATCATACATAATAATTCTCCAGCAAAATAATGTTGATAATTTTCAATATATACATAAAATAACAAGATAAAAATGATAATATCATCATCATATTTAATCGAATCAACTAAAAGTCAATGTATGATTACCAAATAAAAATGTTTCATAGATATCATTATTCCAGGATAAATTCACAACATCCATAAAAAAAAACAGGAATCTCATCCTACACAATAATTCTTCATAAAAAAACTTAAGCAATTTTCAGCATATTCGTAAGGTAACAATATAGTACTGATATATCATCATCATTATTCGAATCAACTAAAATTAAAATGTATGATTACCATATTAAGACATCCCAACTAAATATAAAAAAATAATGCATGGCTAGCTAGCACCACAAAAATCATAGTCAAGATCATCCTCATGATCATTTCCATGATCATCATTCTGACCATCCTAGTAATATCATCCACATAATCATCACCAATGTCATTTCCATCCTCATCATCTTCGTCTCTGATATCTGATGTAATCTAAACATAGTATGTATCATCATCTTTGTGGTCATTAGTTGTAGAGTTTTGGGAAAAAAATCAATATTACATGTTAGTACTAATTTTACAGCACATTGCATATTTTTATTACAATGTTAACCATAAAATGAGGTAGGACATAATATTGTTTAATAGTACTAAAAAATAAAAATAAAATATGATTTAAGATATATTGGAGATCTAACTAAGATTTCACTTGTAATTCACATTAAGTAGTAGAAGCATTTTTTAATGCATATGAAGTAGGTAACCATTTGTTCTTAATATTATATTGTGAATGTTTCTTATGATGTCCATGCATGATTGGTAAATAAAGAGTTACTCGAAGCTTTATTTCAAATTACAATATAATTCAGATTAGAAATAGAAGACGTTTCAAGAAAAAAAGAATGTCACATGAAATATTGAGTTGTTTTTAATGCATGTAATTTTCTCTATGATAAACTGGATCTTAATTTTTTTGAAGAACAAATTCTCACAAATAATCACTTCATTTTATCCATTATCACACTTAATCCATTATGCATAGTGACGACAATGATTCCATTCAAATTTCTTTGAAATCCCTAAATATAAGGTAAAAGAGAAAACTCCACTACCATGACCATGATTGCAACCCCCTGCCTTCCCTCGTCCACTATTAGAGACAATGAACTCGGAATTATGACAACGATAACAACCCCTCCTTTGCCTCGTCTCCACCATCAAAGGCATTGAACTTGGAGTTACGAGTACTCATGTTTTCTTTGCTCTAAATAATCTCCAAGGAATCAAAATTTGATGAATATTTCAAGGACTCCATCAAGTAATTGATATATCACAGGAAAAGCTCAATAGGCTTTGCCAAAAGAGTGTGAAATAACACTTATCTCTATTTTATGAAATAACTCAAGTGAGTGGAATGAATGGTCAGAAACACTTACCAGGGAAAGGAATATTTTTGGTCCGTCTTTATCTTTATTATTATTATTGCTTCTTAGAATGAAGGGAAGTGTTTGAAAAAAACCTAAAGATTATTTTAAATTAAAAT
>APFE031363759.1:6380-25474 GCA_000404065.3 Pinus taeda
TGATTAATTATGTACATATAGATTTAGAGTCTTTCGTTTTGTATTCTGATAGTTTCAATGATATCGATAGTCAGTTAGTAGAAGCAGATGATATTCCAGAAATAACAGAAAATTTTAGAGGAGTTTTAAAGAAAGGACAAGAACAGTAGAACACCATTGAGCAATCAGCTGAAATTAGTGGACAGCAAGCAGACAAAGCACAACAAACAGATTTTCAACACTTGCAAGAGGAGGAAGAAGGTTTGTGGACCATGGATTTCGATGGAGCAGTGGGAAATGATGGCGGTGGAATTGGGATTTGGGTACGCAGTCCTTTCTCCACCCCGAACAAAGTGCCTAGTAACGTGCGAGTATGCTCTTACAAGTTAGCTTTTGATTGTTCAAATAATGAAGCTGAGTATGAAGCTCTGATTGCTGGCCTAAAAATTCTAAGAAAGTTGAATGCTAAGAGGATTGCAGTATATGGTGACTTCGAATTGGTGATTAAGCAGGTTAGAGGCGAATATCAAGCAAAGCATCCTCGGATGCGGGCTTACCGAATGCAGTTCTAGACATTCTAAAATTATTTTCAGAATACACCTTGACATGTGCGCCTCGTATACAAAATAGCATTGCTGATGCTCTTGCTAAGGCAACAAGTAGTTTTAAGATCCCAATGAGCTCTAGTAATAAATTTGAAATCCATGTCAAGCATCGTCCGACAGTCCCGGACAATCAGAGATATTGGCAAGTTTTCCAAGATGATGAGGAGATTGATAATTTTCTGCAAAACAAAGGTAAGTTTAAAGAAACCTCAATTGATGTAGAAAATGATGATTGTAAAGGTAATGGTACAGATGATGTGCAGATCAATGAAATGGACGTGTTGCAGCTAAAGAATAACGTTATTCCTAAACGTTTGATACCTTTAGAAGAACTCTTTGATCAAGATGATGTAGCCCGCAAACCAATGTTGCAGCCAATAGAGAAGGGTGTGGAAGAGGTCAATGTCAGAACAACTGCTAATCCTAAAATGGTAAAACTGTCTGAAGCATTGCCACCAAAAATAAAGGAAAAATACATCAATTTGTTGTCTTCATTTGTAGATGTGTTTGCTTGAGACTATTCTGACTTAAAGACATATGATACCAATATAATTCAGCACACTATACCCATTAAGCCCAATCAGAAACCTTTCAGACAGAAGTTGAGAAGGCTAAATCCTAAGCTGCTTCCATCAATTGAAAAGGAGATAAACAGGTTGTACAAATCAGGGATCATTGTTCCCTTCAGATTTTCGGATTGGATCTCTAATCTGGTGCCCATACGAAAGAAGACAGGTGATATTTGCTTATGCATTGATTCTAGAAATCTCAATAAGTTTCATTGAAAGACAACTATCCACTACCCAAAATGGACCATATACTTCAACAAGTAGTGGGAGCATCTCGTATGTCACTACTTGATGGTTATTCCTGATATAACCAAGTTTCTGCCCATGAAGATGACCGAGACAAGACAACGTTCACCACTCCATGGGGAACTTTTCATTACGCTAAAATGCCTTTCGGTTTGAAGAACGTGGGTGCCACATTTCAGCGTGGAATGGACTTGGCTTTCGCAAATGAGAAGGATGTCTTTTTGGTTGTGTACCTGGATGATCTGACAGTGTTTTCCAAATCTGATGAAGAACACATGTACCATCTAAAAACTGTCTTTCAAAAGTGCAGAAAATATGGCTTGTCATTGAATCCGAAAAAGAGCTTGTTTGCCATGGAGGAAGGCAAACTACTTGGACACATTATCTCAAAGGACGACATTCATATTGACCTAGCACATGTACAAGTGATTCAGCAAATCAATCTGCCTTGGAATAAGAAAGAGATTCAATCTTTCAATGGTAAAATGAATTTTCTACGCCGCTCTGTACCTAATCTTGCTGAACACCTAAGAGAGATTACAAACATGCTTAAGAAGGAAAACCAAGTGAAATGGATGGAGGAGGCTGTAAAATATTTCAATTTAGTCAAATTGGCTCTTTCTTCAGCTCCAGTTCTAGTCAGCCCGGACTACACTCAGGATTTCATATTATTTTCATTTGCTTCAGAGCATACTATGGCAGCTGTGTTATTGCAGAAAAGAGAAAATCATGAAAGACCCATTGCATTGTTCAGCAGAGCTATAAGAGATGCAACCTTAAAATACAACATCATTGAGAAGCAAGCCCTTGCACTTGTGAAAGCATTGAAAGATCTTTGGATTCTGTGTTCCTAACGTTGTTGTCAAAGATGTTTTAGTGCAGATCGACCCAGAAGAAAGACGAGGCAAGTGGATTGCATCTTTGTTGGAATATGATGTGGAAATAAAGCCCACAAAGCTTGTTAAAGGACAGGGATTGGCAAAGTTAATGGTCGAATCAAAATTGCATGCCTTGGACATAAATCTGATCGCTGCTATGTCCAATGAGAATGAGGAAGGATCATCAATTCAGGTATCTGAAATATTTTCTCTTTCTTCGTGGTATTCAGATATCATATATGTGCTTAAAAATTTGTCACCACCGCCTGGCATGACTAGAAACAAAGCTAGAACTCTCAAATTGAAGGCTGCCAAGTTTTTCATTCTAAATTCTGCACTTTATTGGAAAGATCCCGGTGGCGTTCTGTTAAATTTTTTGGTGGAAAAAGAAGCAAAGAAGGTCATGGAGGATTTCCATGAAGGAGACTGTGGTGGTCACCGTTTTTGGAAATCAACAGCAAATAAAATCCTGAGAGCAGGATACTATTGGCCAACATTGTTTGCTGATGTATATAAGATGGTCAAGAGCTGTCATAAGTGTCAGATTTTCGAAGGAAGGCAGAAGTTACAGCCTTTACCACTTAAGCCTATTGAGGTGAGTGCTCCTTTTCAGCAATGGCGGTTGGATTTCATTGGTGAAATTCATCCCGCTTCTTCCGGTCAGAATAGATGGATCCTCATAGTGATAGATTATTTCACGAAATGGATCAAAGCAATTCCCACTAGACAAGCTACAGATGCGGTAATTATTTCATTCCTTGAAAATAACATTTTGTCTCGCTTTGGTTGCCCGAATAAGTTAATCAATGATAACGCAGCAGCTTTCAAATCAAAAAGGATGGTAGAGTTTTGTCATAAATATCACATCATTTTGGGTCACTCAACTTCCTATCATCCACAAGGCAATGGATTGTCAGAGTCTTCTAATAAGTCATTGTTCAACATCATCAGGAAGTTACTGGAAATAAACAAGAAGAGCTGGCATAAGAGGTTGGTCAATGCACTTTGGGCATATTGGGTCAGTCAGAAGAAATCCATTGGTACGTCACCTTTTGAGCTTGTTTATGGAGTTGATACAGTATTTCCTACCTCTCTCGCAGCCCCGGTAGTCAAACTTCTCTAGGAGGCCGGTAGTGAAGAAGATCCTATGCATAGAAGGATGAATCAAATGGTCCACTTGCAACAGACCAGAGAAGAAGTCTTCCAGAACACATCCAAGTTGCAGGAGAAGATTAAGAAAATTTATGACAGAAAAGCAAAGGAAGACAAATTTCAGTTGGATGATGTGGTGCTGAAGTGGGATGCAAGGAATGAGGAAAAAGGTAAGCACGGTAAGTTCGATAACCTTTGGAAAGGTCCCTTCAAGGTTGCAGCATATCGGGGTCAGAATGCTTTTCTTCTGAAGGAAATGAACGGGGAAGATTGTCCAGGAGGGCCGATCAATGGTCGGTTGCTCAAACAATACCATTTCTAAGTTATTGACGTTGCTTCCACTATCACTGTAAATACCATTTTATTTCAGTTTGGTTAGAGTTTGTCAAGTTAGTATTCAAGTCATTTCAATGTCAAATTTGAGTCAATTTTTGGTCATTTTAGTTTCATAAATGAGTCAGAGTCTTGTGTTGTTTGTTGAAATAATGACTCCATAGCCCAATGGATGAAGGCACTATCTAGCTCTTCCATAGATCTGTTGTTCTTGGCACCTCCAAGGAGCTACCATCCCCCATTGGAGCCAATGTTAGAGTCGGTCTTGTCAATCCTCTGTCAGAGATCAAAACTCTTTCTGCATTTCATTTTAGGATTCTCGCTCCATACACTCAGATGCATTCCGCTAGGGGCATGCCATAATCTGACGGAAAAGGTCTTGTCATTCATTTCCCCTCATGTCTGGCACCTGCTGGCTTAGGTATTTTCATCAATGTTCACTAAAGTCCATGACAGTCAATGTTCGATCTTTTAATGGATGAGAGTCATTTTCAGTCATTAGGTCTATGGATTAGTCAATTTTGTCTTCAACCATGTCCAATAAAGCCATGCAGGCCAGAGGGAGGCCTTTACAAAGTTGTGATTCAAAGAATTTCATCGTCATGTTGACTCATCACGAATATTCTTCAAAACTATGTTTTGAAGAAAAGTCAAACAGTGTGTCATTTGTGATAAATTTCAAAAACGTTTCTGGTTGATCTCTTCAGGCGTAGTCATGGTTTCCTTGGCCAAATGCCATGTCAACAACCCCTACAAAAAGTGCCAAAAAATTTCATCATTTTAGCTAAAATTCAAAGGGAAAAGTGAAATACAGAGTTGCATTAAATCAAGAAAAAGAGCCAAAATAAAAACATTATCAAAGTGGGTTTCTAAGAAACAAAAATTAAAGCCATGACTCCAAGGTCTTTATATAAGATTCCCACAAGAAACAAAGACATTGTGCACACCAAAGATAGAGAGAAACATTGAAAAGTCATTGTGAAGAGTTAGCATGCGTTTTAGGAGAGGTTGGAGTCGTTTTCACAGGCGCGACACACACACAGAGGGGCGCGGTGCACATATAAAGCGCGGCGCATAGAGCGTGACCCCACAGTGGTGGAAATACATAGGCACGGTGCACACACAGAGTGCAGCGCACACCCACAAAGGCCTGAATTTGTTCCAAACTTGCAACAAATCACTTTGAAACCCTTCCAATTGACAGGTAGGGTCTACATATTTCTTGCTCATCAAATTTTGTGGATATGATGATGGTTTATGGCCGTTGATAGTTGCAATAAAAACTCATAAACCTTACCACTTGAAATCATCAAAACCATTGTTGCTAGGGTTGCAAACTTGTTGTGTTAATGCCAAGGCTCCCCTTTCACCTCTCATTTTTCCCCTTCTTTCCATTGTTCCCTTCCCCCCTATCCCATTTTTTCCTATTTTCCCTACCCTAAAACATCACTAAACCCCTATTCCCTGTCCCCTCCACTCATTTGTCAAGTATAAAACCCCAAATCCTACCTTATAAAATCCCCAAACCCCCCTACATGTCCCTAAACAAAATTTCCCCCTATAACCCCTAATCCCATCATATTATTCCCCTTCCTAACACTCCCTTTTTGCATTTTTCCCCTTGGTGGCAGAGATCACAACAACAAATAGTTTCACAACCATCATCAAAAGGCAGTCCAAGCACAGTCCATATACAACAGTCATGGCATCTGAGCATTCATCGGATTATGAGGTGGAAATTCAAAGTGATTCATCCTCGGAAGAACAGGCTCCCCGGAGACATCACAAGAGTGGCAAACATGTTAGGGATGAGCCAACCTACTTCACAGAATTGCAGGCCTGCCCTCTTGCTATGTCATGCTTCCAGCATTTGTCATGTTTGGAGTTTTGTCAAAAGGTGGCTAGTGTTCGAGTTCATCATGAGTTGGCCCGTATTTTTGTGCTTCACCTACATGGAGATCATGTTATATTGGCTGGTGTCACCTTCACATTGACACCTGAAACTGTCTCATTAGCAACAGACATACCGAACATTGGAGAACCATGGCACAAGAAACAGAAGGTGGATTGGCAGAATTATGAGCCTTACATTAAGGCCAGTTTCTTGAGGTAGCTCCAAAGAGTCTTTCCATTCTGATATTTGAAAGATGAATATGCTCCACTCATGAAGTTGATCATGAAATATTTCAGCCGTGAGGGGAGGTTGTCTCGTCTATACGCCTATCACATCAGGTTGCTCATGCAGTTTACCAGGGTACAGATGACGAACATCCCATATTTCATTTGTAGGAACACAGAGAGGATGAACACCTTCATGCAACACAAGACCCCTCAACATCAACTTAACAGTGTTTATCACTTTGCTCTTATTAAGATTTTGGTGGTTCATCAGTTGGGATTGCTGGGGATTACATGGGATGATTTCATCTCCCGAGACCTCTTCAGCACTTCACAGGTATTATCAGAGGTCGAACATGAGATAGGTGGTCCTTCCCATCAGTATGAGTGCCATGAGACCACTACTATGCCAGTATTCATCACCTATCAGAGAGGTAGTAGACATTTGTTTGCAGCAGCAAAGCGAGTGCTATCTCCACCCGGGGTGGAAGGGGCCTTGCTTCCGATATCAGAAACACAGGTATAGGAAAAGGAAAAGAAGCCCATGCATGACGAGGGGCCATCAGGTGAACGAGAGGCCGACTTCATCCTCATTCATGATGATGATACAGATGTGAAGAGTTCCAAACTTAGGAGAACCATCTAGGAGCAGCAAACAGAGATCCAAGACTTGTCACTCAATTTGGAGAGGGCTAAGTGGATTATCAAATATTTGGAGTAGAGGAACAAATAGCTCGAAGACCAGCATGAGATCATGGAGCTACAAAACATCCGTGAGAATCTCCAAGCTGCCCAACATAGGAGGATTGAGCTCACTCCATTAGAGCAAGAGATTAACAACGACCGAGAGTCTTGGCTCGAGCGTATCAACATCCACCTTGAGAGACTGTTAAAGAAGGCTGACAAGGACAAAACCATATTGAGGTGGATGGTTTATCACTACAGGGCACAAAACATGAGTTCAAAGGCTCGGATAAGGAGTTTGAAGACGAAATTGAGCAAAGCGACAAAGAGACAAAAGAGGCAAAAAGAGCAATATCAGCTTTGAATCTTGGCTAAAGCCTTTGTGGCCTAGCATAGCACTTCATAGAGGATCTCCAACCCAAATTTCAAAAAATTTGGGACAATTTTGGTCACTTGACAAATTTTTGGGCACAAAACAGGGTTTTTCTCCCTGTGCGTCGGGCCACTGGCACGACGCTTAGGATTGGGAGCTCCAAATCACAAATGGCTTGCATTTTTGGATTCAGCATGAAAAATCATGACTTCTGGTGCATGGACAAGAAGTTTGGGCAAGTTTTGAGTCCCCAGGAGGTCAAAAACACTCAAAAAATGACCTCTCTGCCCCTATTTTGACACACAGGAAGCAGTCTTGGGAGAATGAATTTTTGGAGGGGAAAATGAGCACCAAATTCAGAAATTCCACTTGGGTTGGAAAGTAGACAGGAAGGGCTTTCCAACAAGCACACTTGAGCACAATTTTGACTCCATAAGGTACCTCAAAATCTCCTCCAAAGTGGCGCGTTGCATATAGCTTTTAGCGCGGCGCACAGGGACCCAAAGGCCAAAATCACTTCCACTCCGCAACATTTCGATTCGCGACTTTCTCCAAGTGGGCCCGCTCATTTACACTATATTTTTCTCGGCAACTAAGGAAATGTTTAAAAAGTATTTTCACTAAAGGTTGCCTTCTATCCAAGTGGCAAAGGAAGGCGAGTAGTCACCCAAGCCATTTGTCCTTTTTGTAACGCTGCACCTGTAACTAATGGTTGGCTTTCCATTTATATTTTATAATGATTTGAAAAACTCCCCAACTGTGGGTCGTTCTATTTTCCAATGGAATAGTCTATTTATTGTATGCAAAACCATTTGCAAAGGGTTGGTTGTAATTTCTGGGAGACTGTGGGAGAGAAACTCAGTTCTTCATTGTATATTTTGACAGAAAATTAATGAAAGGCAGCGACTCTGGTTCATGAGATTCATGTGTTGTGAGTGTAGCAAGTGTGTGCTCTTTATGTTTAATATGTATTTTGTTATGTTTACAATACATTCATATTCATTTCCAGTGAAATTTTCTAAGTAAGATAAGGTAGAATTCATGTTTATTGCTCTGTCTGTGGGAAAGTTTCACATTATGTCTTCTTCTTCTGTTGAAAAGGATTCATGTCTTTATGCCCTTTTCACCCTCCTAAACAATCTTTCCATTCCGCATTATTTCAAATTTAATTGCTAGACTTTCTGCCTGTCTTGCCTCACGAAGTAATCTGTGCCTTTTATGTGAAATTCTCTGCTCATACTGTCCGTTGGTCCCATATATCCCAGAAACTCAGTAATTTATACAAATTTGCTTCTTGTATCCATATTTATTTACTATCCTAAAATCAATATTTCACTGTAAGTCATCTCAGACCATATCATTTATCTATTCACTCAGCGTGACTCGGAGAGAGCCCTCTCCCGTTCTGGTAGGGCTAGCTACCAGACTGAGCGTGGTTTGTGGTTACCCTTAATTTTGCCTTCCTTCAGTCTAAGGCAGATTTAGGTGCTAACACACCCTATGGATTGATCCATCTTAGTATGTTTTACGAGCTCTAGGAAAGAGGAACTCGGTCCCATTATGGTGGCATGTCCCGCGCCATTTAAGTTTTACAAGTTCGATGGAGGTGAAACTTGCCATCTTTTGCATGTTTCGAAAGTTTGAAAAAGAAGCGGAAAAGAAAAGTCCAAAGGTCCCTTTTAGTAAATCGTCTCTCGAACCCAAAAAGGTAAAAAATAATATTCAAGAGAACCTCGTAGCCATGTTTGACTAAGGTATTCCTTTTTCGTACAATAGTTTATCTCAGTCCAGAAAAGGGTTAGACTTATACTAAGTAGACATAATTTCATTTAGTTTTACAAGTTCAAAATGACAAGTACTCAACGAGTCCAGAAAAGTGATAAAATAAAGCTCATTGAATCAGTCAAAGTAAATCATCGATACCAAGAATATATGACCTGTTGTTGCACAAGGAAATGTACATTATTGATTTTGAGGAAAAATATTAAAAAATGAGTGAAATATGCCTTAATTTGGTAAAAATATTATTTAAAAACAATAAATAGGGAGAAAAGTAAATCATTTGACCATTTACCAGTTGCAATTGTGGGAGAATTTTTACCTCATCTTACCTCAATTTTCAAGTGAGAAGCACGAGCAATCCAGGACACCATTTGTCGAGCCGCTTGTTATAGGTAATATATAAATCCATCTTCTTCATTTTGGTAGTAATTTTAAGCACTTTCATCCACATGATAGGTTGTCAGGAATATTTTTCAAAACTTTACATCATGGGTGACCAGTGCAGGTTTCACCCATAGGACTCATGTTTCTAACCCTAAGGCTAGTTAGGTATTCACGCTACTAGCACGAAAAAAATCCTAAATAGACATGCTAGCATCGAGGTAAAAAAATTGAAGTGAAATCTTCCATGAAAAATAGTTAATCTTGATTTTTCTCTCCATGGATTCTCATGAAATGTTGGTTTTTTTATGTTTTGTGGGAAAACCAATCCAAAATGGTGATCAAATGGAAGGAGATGGGTCATGAAGTGGAAGACCATCAGGCTATATAGGATGAAGACTGTATCAATTCCCTTTGAGCATGTGAACTACTCAAATTCTTCATGATCCCTAGGATCAGAGCACAACTCGAGTTATTGCAGCACTTAATTAGTTGTTGGGATGTACATCACCAACTATTTATGTTCAAGGAACAAGAGCTTGAGATAGAGATCACCAACATCTACTTCATTATTGGGTTGTCCAGAAAGGGATAATGGGTGCATATATTTGGATCACGTTCTGGAGGAGAGAGAATGGACATGCTCATTGTGAGGCATTGTATGGGAGGAAAAAGGGTAACAACAGGAAGATTTACATAAAAACCATTACCAATCTCCCACTACGAAACAACTACACACTATGGCCTAAATAGCTGGGGCACAAGCATTGTATGAGGCATCAAAATCTCACTTCCAGTACGTGATCCAATGCCTATATCCAATGGTATTGAACTGGTGTGAAGGTTTATTAGCATGCATGAAGGACCAATTAACCAAGTGCAAGAGGGAAAATCTGAAATAATTTAGTTTTAGATCTATTCTAGTGACATTCATCCTACAATGTGTGCAATTATTTCGTTATTAGTGGCTAGAGGTGGATCTGCCAACACCCAGAGATCCACATTTTCTTAAATGGGGAGAGTTGATGTCATGACATGGAGGCAGTCAACATATGTCATTCCCTCCATCATTATTCAAATGGTTCTGTCAATAGTTAATCATGGTCCATCATTGGGCATATCCAGGGATGAATTTCCAAGGAGATCTAGATCTTCCCCTCCCTCTAAGGGAACAATGGACTGATTTAGGTAAAAAACTATTTTTGAAGTTTATATCATTATTTTATGTGTACTGAGATTCTACTTATAATGTTGTGCAGATGTTGGACCAGAGAGACCTCCAGGGTTTTCTCTAATTGCAAGGTGAGTGGCATGCCAAATCGAGGATTCTCCTCCATATGTAGAGGGAGCAAATCCCATTGTCGAGGTAGAGCGTAACCTGGAAAGCTTAACAAGGGGGATTCTTAAGTATGCCATGATTGATGAGGTGTCATTACACTATTAGAGGCACACAGTAGGAGCATATTCCTGATTGTGTCAGCTGCTGGGCTAAGTTATTAGGGTTATCTCATGCTACCATGAGCACCATGTGGGCGAATACCCAACTTCTAGTTTACTTTCTACACTATGTAGGCTTGTAAATCCATGTGTCTTGGAACAAAAATTTTGTTATTTTGATGTAGCAAAATCTTTTGCAAACACTCACTATATATATATAATATATATATATATAATATATATATATATATATATATATATATATATATATATATATAGAAATATATATATATATATATATATATATATATTATATATAATATATATATATATATTATATATATATATAATAGATACATGTTTTTATGTTTACCATATATGAAGTGTAATGTTCTATGACTTACAAAATTAGAAAATGTATATCTAACACATAATTAGCCAATCCATTTGTTAATGTGTTCATGCATCTTGGAATGTGAAGATAAGTAATAAAATCAAATTCCAATAAATGAACTCGCAAATACATTCTAAAAATTTGAGGGTTTCTAACTAAATATTGCCCATTAAGTTGTGGTACAATGAACTATGAATCAAGTTTTATGATTAACTCTCTAATGCCAAGTGCAATAGCCTCTAACAAAAGTTTTATGACTGCACTATATTTGGCAATGTTATTAGTCACCCGACCTAAACATATACCTTGAAAATTCACTAACTCACCATTAGGGTCATAGATTACTCATGCAGTGGAAGATAGACTCTGTGTACTACCACAAGCACCATCAGCAAAAACTGACCTAATGGTTGGATGGCATCTGCAAACCAAGTAGAGCATGAGGTAAGAAGAGGAAAAGGTTTGCAAAGGAAAACTAATAGACAAAAATCACATTGCACACTAATGGAAACACATACTAATCTAAATAAGTATTTACATGGATAATCATGCATAATACTTCTTCAGGTAAAGCCCATTTCGAGGCTCAGCCAAAGAACTTCCTTTATAGTCCACTAACTCGTAGGTGCCTTTTTGTAAAATTCACTTGACAATGTAAGGCCCATGCCACATTGGTTCAAATTTCCTAACTCCCAATTTTTCATTGGCTTGATCATAAAGCAATCTCAAGTCACCTTCAGCAAAAACACAAGGATAGACAATTCTATCGTATTGAGCCTTAAATCATTTTTTTGGGCCTCAGCTACTAATGCTATGAAGCAGTGGGTTTCGTCGAGCCTTTTGAGGTAAAGTAAACATTCCTCTGTAGGTGAGGTATCTGGAAGTAATTCAACGACTAGTTTCAATGAAGGAATTTCACACTCAATGGAAGAGTTCCCTCCAAACCATACACCAATTGAAAGGGTGTGAATCCAGTGGTAGTCTTAGCTGCGGTTCGGTAAGCCCAAAGAACTGAAAATATTATAAGATGCCAATTCAATTTATGCATCCCAATGGTACGTTGAAGCATAGTAACCAGGACTTTGTTGACTGCCTCAAGTGGGCCATTGATGTGTGGATAATAAGGGGTTGATTTTTTGTGACGCAAACCCATCCAAGAAGTAAGCTCTGCCATCATGTAATTTCAGAAATGAGATCCATGATCGGTAACGATGGCGTGAGGGACACCAAATCGAGCTATGACATGGTTAAAAAGAAATTAAGTGGAAGTTTTATCATCAGCTTCATGTGTGGGCATCGCCTCAGCCCATTTATTAAAACAATCAATGACGATGATGATATAACCATGCCCCCACTCGAGCAAGGGTTACATGTCATGAAATCAATCTCCCATTTAGCAAAGGGGCCGATGGTAACAACTGGGTATAGGGATGTGGGTGGGGCACATTGTTTATGGTTGTAAATATAGCAAGAGTAACATTTTTGGACTGCTAAAATGCAATATTTAAAGATGGATGGCAAAAAATAACCGACACAAAGGATTTTCAGAGAAGTAGCATACCTGGACATCTGACCACCACAAGCCCTAGAGTATTAGTTGTTGAGAACTTTGTTACCTTCTTCGAGTGTCAAACATCGACGAAGGATAGAATTGACACCAACACAATACAAAGTATCGCTAATGATTCGATAGGGTTGGGACTAATGTCGAATGCGACAATGTTCAAAATTACACAACTTTGATTGAAAAGATTGGGTTTGGAGATAGACAATAATATCCCCATACCATGGGTCAAGAGTGTCGATGAGAAAGATAGTCTCATCAGGAATGTGCTCATCAAAATAAGTAGACGTGGTTGGAGAGGGAAGGTCATAAATCAATTCAGCAAAAATCAATGATTTCTTTGATTTGGCTGTAGAAAACTCCAAATCAAATTCTTGAAGGATAAAAATAAATTTAGAATATTTTCCCTCAAGCAACTAACGAGTTAGCATGTAGGTCATGGGGTTGCAATAAGAAATAACAGTCGTTTTTTGTAAAAAAATATAGTGGTGAAAGCAGTGAATAGTGTGAACAGTGACTAAAGCAAGCTTCTCAACATGTGCATATCAAGCCTCGGTATCGATAAGGTTCTGGCTTAAGTAGTAGATCACATGTTCATTTACACAATCATCTTACACTAGTACCATGGAAATAGTACTATCAATTATGGCCAAGTACAAGAAGTAATTACGGTGATATTCGAGAAGATGTAGCAAAGGAGCACTAATCAGAGTGTTATTTAATGCATCAAAATATATTTGAGTGATTTCATCCCAAATAAATGGGATCCCCTCTTTTAGCAAACGATAAAAGCCCTTGGCAAGCTCAACATAGTTAGGTACAAAACAACAAAGGAAATTAGCTTTCCCTTGAAAGCTCTGTAGCTGATGTAAAGTTGACAGAGGGGGTGAATTTACAATGGCCTCAACTTTTAGGGGATCAATTTGGATTCCTTCCTTTGATACTACAAACCTTAGGAGATGATCAAATTCAACATAGAAGACACACTTATGCGGATTCAAATAAATATTATAGTGCCTATAATGATGAAAAAATACTTGTAGGTTGTCAAGATGATCTTAATGGTTGGTAGAATGAGTTGGAAAGTCATCAATATATGGTTGAATGATGTGTTTGATGTCATGAAATGCATAGGACATCACTCGTTGGAAGGTAGCACTAGCATTTTTCAAACCGAAAGGGAGTTTCTTATAGGCAAAGGTCCCCCATGGACAGATAAAAGAAGTTTTATTTTGATTAGCAGGAAGAATGTTAATTTGGTTGTAGCCAGAAAAATCATCCATAAAAGAAAATATCTCACTCCTAGCACATTCATCAATGATTTGATCAATAAAATGAGTTAGATAATTGTCTTTGGGACATGCTCAATTCATATCACAGTAATCAACACAAACATGGTTAGTCCCTTGTTTTCTAGTCACAGGGACAATGTTTGAAAACCAATCCATTAATGGAATAGAGTAAATGAAACCAGCCTTTAGAAGTATTTCAACCTATCCCTTAATAGTGGTTGCCTTTCTAGGGTGCACTGGACAAAGTCGTTGATGAACAGGCTTCGTATCTAGATAATTAGGAATTTCTTGCACAACTATACTCAAATAAATGTCAGGCATTTCTTCATATGACCAGGAAAAGACATTACAAAATTCCTTAAAAAGGGAAGTGTAAATCTTCATCTCATCAGGAGAATAATAAACCCCGATATGAATGTTCTCGACAATTCCTGGTTTAATAGAAATGTTGATAGGCATGGTAGCAGTGATGTTTCCCATGTTTTCCTCAGATAAAACTTCATGCACCAACATAGGTGTTTGAAGTGGATGGGTAAGTGTACGGGAAACAAAGGTATCCAGACATGTTGAAATCTCACAAAGACTTGGAAGAAATAAGGAATGATGATGAGCATCATTCCAGGGCGTTTCCTTAAGAGACATAACCTTGGTGATACTCTCGTCAATAGGAAATGTCTCACTCAAGGGATAAGGAGAATCCTAAGAACCAAGCCAAGGAGACTATGAATACACATCTAGATGCATACTAAGAGTAGTATGACTTTCAGAAGTAGCTATTGAAGATAAAACAATAGCTTGGTAAGCTTGTTCTATAGGGATAAGTGGCATAACATCGCCAAAAGAATCAATTTGATCAAGAAATGGAATGATCCAAGGATCATAAATAGTAGGGATCATGTTGATAGAAGCGACATGAGGAGGTGGGAGGGAAAAATTTCACATAAGAGAAGAATATTTAAAAATACTTGTCCAAATGATCTAATAAGGAATGTCAATATTTCCCACATATGGTACATTTCCATTCGAAGAGCTAGAAGAGAAAAAGGCCAATTGATCAACAGTGACTATCTTCCCTTTATGCGGAAAATGGAGCACACGGAACAAATAAGAGACGATAAAAAACATAGCATAAGTCCAATTTTGTCCAAGCATAAGGTTATAATTTAATTCAAATTTGCATCCATGACTTCCACTTCCAATTTGATAGTTTTCCCTTCCAAGGTGATGCGAAAACTTGTGACAATGTCATAAGGAGGAGATGCTCTCCCATTAATGGCTTCCAAGGTGTTCAGAGACTAGTTGAGGGGCGAAGAGATGATGGATTTGTAGCATGTTGACAGTGCTGGACTCGCTAACATGTCAAGGGGATCTCCCCAGTGAGAAGTCGCAAGTAGACCTCAGACTGTGTAGTGTAGGAGTCCCAGTAGTGGGTCGTAAGGTAATGCCTTGACCGTGATGTCACACAGAGGCAAGTAAGATAACTTTGTCAATAGCAAGGGTGTGACTGATGCAGTGAGTCAAGGAATGAGTATGAGAGGCTCCAACACATCAAAGGGAGAGGAAGGTGACGGTGAGTTCTAGGTTGAAATGGATCATTCCCAACTTGGTTAGGAATACACAACACAAAGGGCATGCACAAATTTTGGTAGAGCAGTTGACATGGATGCGGAAGTCACAACATACAAGGTAAGATAACATGAACATCACTCACGAATCAGTCCGAGATGAGTGTGACAGTTGATATAACAAGGTTCAAAGAAAGGTTTGTCTGATATCTGGTAGAGCAGTTGACATGGATGGTGAGAGCATTAACAAAATATGCAATACATTAACAACAAGATTCATATAACTACATACAAATCAGTTCATATACAAGTACGTAAGTTAAACAACATATATCATTAAAGCAACCAGAGCATTCCAACTACAATAACAACATATGCATGATGATGTGTTGGATTTTATTATTAAAGAAGTGTAAGTCACGATCATACTATACACCAAGTAAACCTGCTAGCCCCATCAGTGGAATGTTACAGCCACATCCGCCTGGTCCTCTAAAGAGATGTACTAGCTCCATGCAGTGGAGAAGCCAAGGTGCATTACAATACTATCCAAGCCTTCTTCAAGATAGTCTTAGTAGAAGCTTGGCTGACCAAAAGCTTGTACAATGAGTTATGAGGGACTATTTATATTCCCCTTTATGATAGTTCAACTACCCTCACGACTCTTCACCTACTCTATGATTGTTACATCCAACTGTTGACACTCGAATTACACTTGACATGACTCAACATTGCAATGCACGTATACTCATGTGAGACAACATGGCTTGAAAAAGCCTTTCAAGACATCACTGGCACTCGGTCTGTTGTGGTGAGACCAAAAATTTGACATGCTTACGATGGTGAAGCTGGTGAGCTGATGCAAACCTTGCTTGTCTATGATGGTGTGCATGTATCTCATGGTGACATCTCGCTGAAGCGAACTCTTGCCTCCATTGCAACCGATGCATTGGTTCGGCCCCTTCATCCAACTCATCTGCTAACATGTGCATGGTCTTCTTGTGTACAGTTGAACCAAAAACACATTGATGCATAGTTTCCATGTTGATCTTCAAATGTGTGTTGGTGTTCATGTATTTCAACTTGACAAATTTCATGTTCAGCCCCAGTTGGATTGGCTTCTTGTCATCGCCTTGGTGAGTGTGTTGAATGGGTTGGATTGCATGCATGCACTCAATGTCATGCATGTTGCTAGATCCTTTGCATGCGATCAACAACACTTCTCACCATGTTTGCTCTATGTCAATAGCTAGGATGGATCCTTAACTTGTACTGGCACAGTTTCATCTATGAGTGTATGTTGCACCCATTGTCATTCCTATTATTTCTACAACTCATTGGACTATCTATGCAGCTTCATGTTCTCCCTGAGTTGCTGGTTCAGTACATGCAACTCCTTCTTTGTTCCATCTTCTGCCTTCACGCGATCTTCATGTCATGTCGTCAATTCATAGCTTGAGTCTCCAATGTTTCTTTCATTATCAATGGATCTTCTTGATCTTGCAACTTTTCCTCACCTCTATGTTGTCAACAACCTTCCTATTGCATTCACTACATTTGGTATGCTACCTTCAACTATTGTTGACAATGTTGCTCGTTGTGATGTTGCTGCTTGATGTCCTTGTGCATGAACAAGTTGACGTCTTCATGAGTAGGTAAGCCCATGGACACTTGATTGACTGCATCCTCAAGCATGCTCTAAATGGTGTCTTTATCTCTGTTCTCTTGGAAACCATTATACCTGTACTCCTAAGAGGTAGATGAACATCAATGATACCTAGAGACATGGAAACACTCATAGCAAGCAATTTGTCAATCAAAAAGAAAAATGAACATGAGAACTGACTTGCAACATACCTAGGTGAATGATCATGAAGGTTGCATGATTTCACCCAAGAGATCAGGAGATCAACTACCAAGACTGCACAAGGCACAGTTCGAGCACTGGGAGACTGGCTGACTACTGGATATGGGAAATGCGCAATCCAATTGGGTAGTTGGCTGCTGGGATTGTGCAATGCGTGATTCCAACTAGGAAAGATTGCTAGCCCAAGGACAAATTTGCACAAATTTTTGGGCCAAGCAGCCACTGACCTCCAGAAATGCGCATTTCAATTCAGAAGGCTAGTGCTAGGCCAGAATGCACAAATCTGGAGAGGAAGGTGAGCCTTCCTTCTCCAAATTGCACAATGCAGTCTTGGTGGGGGAAGAGCCTGGGCCAAGGTTGGTCTGACCCGCTGACGAGAAACTGAAAGTAAGTAAGTCAATGAAATGCATGGTGACACTAAGCAATAGCAGAAGTGATAAACATTTTATGCAAAACATGAATGGAATATTCAGCAAACAGATCAACATGCATGTGGGTGAGACCATTCGTTGGTTGGGTGAATGTTCATACAAAATAGTTTCATGCATGCAACAATAGTGAGATAACAACAAAAATTGAAATAGAACTAGGACAAGCTAAAAAACATGGAAATGATAGCAGGCGTTCAAAGAAATCAAGAAAACAACACTCACACAAGTGAATACACAAAAAGCGACAAAAATGCAGCACAAGGCATGTGAAGTGGGCTTACCCCAAAAAAGTTGAGCTGAATGTGCCAACTTCTCCTAGATGTGATGTGGGATGTTAGAGCTTCAAGGTTGATGTGAGGAATGAGCTCTATAATGTCTGGTTGATGAGTTTTGATAACATTGAGGTTGTGACGTGCATGCCACAAATTTAGGGGAAGTGACACTTGGTGGGAGGTTTCAGAATTACTCCTTGCATGTAACCTCCAACTGCTAAACATAGATCCATGAAACAAGGGATACCTTAGAATGTTGCCTTGGGAGAAGAAGCATATGCATGCAAGTCTATTTTTCTCGATTCCAAAGGGAATCGATCAACTCAGCTACATATGCAAGCGATTGCTCGACTACTGGAGAAAAATGCTCATTTCTGACTGTAAGTTGGGCTAACTGCCCAAGGGTATTGCACAATTTCTAGGCAGAGTAGCTGACTACTACCCATATTTTTGCAAATCCTAGGCGAAACAATCCATTGATGGGAAAAATTTCTCAAATCCTACTAGGAGGGTTGGCTGGCAGGTTTGTGCAATCCTGGAGCCCAGTAGGATGTCAAAGGGAATTGTGAAATTCTTGGAGGGAAGTTTGGTTTCCCTACAGAAATGTGAAAATTTCATTGGGGAGCTGCTCAAGCTGCAGCTAGACCAAGTCTGGGTGAGCAGCCTAGGAAGGGAATAGATCAAACTGTGATCGACAGGCTGCCTTTGAGCAAGAAAGACACTAAATCTTGAGGACTTGGTGAAGCAACACAAGCTGCTGTGAGGGTTGGTAGGGAGGCTCAAAAACAGGCTAAGGAAAAATTTTGGAGGGTGGTTGTAGTTGTTGGTGACACACTAGTAGAACTCTAGCTCTTTGAATGGACCTTTTTCGTGAAAAGCAAGTCTAACACCTCCAGAAGTATTGTTCTATTCTGAGCTCATCTTGGTTTCACACTAGCTTGATTATAAGATGTAGAATCTTCCAAACCCTTGGTCGATTGACACACATTCCAAGCCAGGGAAACATAGTTGTTTCGATTGGGGTTGAGGGGCATATAGGTGCACAAGCAGTATAGTCATCAGATTCTTAGTTTTATCTATGGTGTTTGTTTAGTCAATTTAGTGTTATCTAAATTGCTAGTATTAATTGTCAACCCGGGGCTCGTAAACTGATGAAGTGAGGGTGTACTATA
>APFE031363759.1:36664-107467 GCA_000404065.3 Pinus taeda
AATAAGGAAAAAGGTAAAGCTATAGCTGTTGAAGAGAGCCTAGTGTCTAAGGCAAGCTTGAATGATTTATTACAGGCCATTGAATTAGAGCAGTCTAAACCAGTTCAAATTGATTTGACACATTCATCACAAGAAGGAAACAAGAAGTTTAAGGCCTCAAAAAGGCTTAAATTTGATGAGCCAGCTCAGGAATTTATTTTTAAACCTAGAAGACCTATGACAAGAAAATTCCAGCAAGCACAGGAAGCACTGCCCAGAACAGAGGAAACAGGGGAAGGGACACAACCTTGGCAAAAGAGAAGCACAAGCGAAACAGTCATCACATCTCAGGGAGATTATATAGCAGCCATGAAGAGCCAAATAGAAGCAGATGAAGATGAGATTAACCAACTGAAGAAAGCTGCTAGAGACCTGAAGGCACAGCTACGCCATTTACCTACTAAATGAATATTCTTTTCAAGAAAGGTTTTGTTCCAAATTTTTGTCAAATTTGCTTAGTATTATTGTTTTGAAGACATGTAAATCCCTGCTACACATATGAAAAATCAAAGGGAGTTTTTGGCAACCAGATGTTTGGGTGATAAAGATTTCGGGTCAAAAGCAAGTTGTTTTAAATAAAACAACAGATTCGTAGCGCGCTACGAAACTGCTGTAGGTGATGATTTTAACGCAGACAGGCAGTTTTGTATTATGAACGGGAATTTTAAGAAAAATGCACCTAAAGGGTACGCAAGACATTAGATGGAGCTACAATAGCCATTCATATCAAGACAAGTGTACATTTAAAAAAGGTGGAATATTTTAACCCGAGTTTAAATGTCTGTTGTAAAGCCTCTTTATCACCGTTTCATAAGATATTAAATAATTTGCATACAAGGAACTTTTGCCTGCACACATGTCCATCAATGCAGCCTACAGCACATCAAGAACGTGGCAGTGTTCCATATTTTGGGTTATTAAAGGCTAGAAGACATGCTGTTATACATTCAAGCAATTTAAGGATTTTTGGAGCCGAGAAGCAAGGGACATCTCCTAATACTACTGGGCAGTTAAGGATTCAGCGTTGAAGGTCAATATGGCGTATTAAACATCCATCTCATCCAAATCTAAAGAGGACCAGGTGTCAAAGAACAAGGAGAAGCCACCATTGCATGGAAAATGGAGTTAGAGTCATAGTTAATTTAGAACTTTTTAAAATTCCAGTCAGCACTTTATTGTATTTAATAGTCAGTTAAATAGCTGATAGGTGTCATTAGAGATAAGGATCGAGTTATTAAATTCCCCTCATGCTGGAGGAGGAAGCTTGAATTAGTTAGAATAAGGATTCTATATATAGCTGAAACAACAATGTAATGAGGGTTGGGAGATTTTATAACAGAGGACTGTTTTGGCTTATGTACAGACCTATTTTCAGTAATATAAGTTGTCTTCTTTTCTTCTCAGGATTCATGAAGGATTTCCATGTTCAGAATGTGTGATTTGTTCTTTCCTTAATGTCTTTTACAATTGGATAGATGTGTAATCACTCAGAATTCACTGATTGTGCTTTGATTTCCTGTATGCATTTATGAACTGTGGTTTTATGTGAGTTGTGTTCTGAATATCTAAATGCTAAGTGCCCTGACTTCTATGTAAAGGCAGTATCATTGTTTACTGAAGTATGATTGACTCCATAGGCCCAATGGAAACTTATGTAATGTTTATCCAACCTTCATATTTGTTAATGTTATTCCACAAGAGTTAGCCATCTTATTATTAGTCAAAATCAATAACCCTTTTGAGAGAGCCCTCTCAGGCTAAGGAGGCTAAACCTTAGTCAAAAGATTGGTTTGAAATAGTTACTTAGATTCAACCTGACCAGTAGCCTATCAGGATCTGATTTTGAGATAACAGACCCCAAGAGAGAGAGGGCATGATATAACCATCATCTCGGGCTGAAGTGCTTCGACAGTCTTGGGTGTCTCAACTTCATCCTCAGGTGGATCATCATAAACCAGTGGCTTTTAACGATTAACTATGATAGATTCATGATCATGATAAAAAATGGAAATAAATGGATCACAACCTCCACTATCAGAAAAATAAATGAATTCTTCGACATCCTCATGATCAGATGAATCAAATAGAGGGGTAGATGAAAAGCGAGCAAACTCATCCTCTATGTTTCTAGAAAAGACAGATGAAGGATCAAGTGGACCTTCAATGAATAACTTATCCTCTTCGTTGTCTAATGTTGGACTAGCATCCAGTGAGTCCTGTGAGTGATCAACAATGGGTGCATCAATAGATGAATAGGAACATGTAAAATCATGGATGGAAGGTTCACCAAAGAAGCTAGGAAAGAACGAAGGGGTTTCAGATGGAAGGGAGTCATCCTTCGCCGAGTGTTGATGTTCAAGCTCCCACTCATACTCTTTATGAATGACAGTGCATGTTGGTTGTGCAACACCAACTCCGTCAGTGAGTTGTTCCTCGTTCACAACACATGACGAGTCTGGAATGGACGAATGCAAGACAACATCATCCGGAGGAACACCTAAGTTCGAAGATGGAGGTCGAAGAAAAGAATGCATATGGGAACTTGAAGGACTCACAACCAACTCTATGTGAAAATTAAGTTGAGTGATGTTGGGAGGGTGTTAAGAATGAACAAATGTGAGAACATGATCCTCAACATCACTGGGCGATGGTGGAACTGTTGAATGAGAGGGAGGTGAATAGTTTAATGAGACTGTGCCTACTCCCACATGAAATTGCGAAGCTCCATCAATGAAGAAGGTTGAGTGAGGCTTGAAATAAAGTTTTGTCTTGGGACTAGTAGATTTCTTAAGATAGTACTCGAACTGGTCCTAGAGATAAATGAAATTCAGTTGTCTCCTCGAAGCTTGAAACTGCAAGGCACAGAAGCGTTGCCGAAAATCAATAACGGATTCATGGAGAGCCTTCCGTTATTGTAATAGTTTCCGATCAAGATGGTCTAGATTAAAATGATAGAACATGTCTTCAATAAGATCATAGAAGTTCTAAAATGAGTGCACAGTGTCAACCAGTAGGCTGAGCACCCAACAAAATGGAGATTCGCGATGTGTGAATGCAAGCAACAGACCAACCTATTCATCAGTAAACTCATCTTCCTCATAAATCATGTAAAGAAAGTTATGTAAATTCTCAGGCAAGCCACTTCGCCTTCAGCATCATACATGTGAGTGGACAATAGATTGAAAATCTTCCTCGAGATGGAGACATCTTCATGATTCAAAAAACACCTCGAGGGAAGAAGAATGCAAGACTCCATGAAAGATATGCAAAGGTTCAAAACTGGATGAGAGGACACTGCTCATCATCAGGCCCTCCTTCTAGTGCCAGAAATCTTGATAGTGCTGGACCTGCCAACATTTCAAGGGGATCTCCCCTTTAAGAAGTCCCAATTAGACCTCAGACCGTTTGGTGTAGGAGTCCCAGCAGTGGGTCGTAAGGTAATGCCTTGACTGCAATGTCACAAAGAGGCAAGTAAGATAACTCTACCAGTGGCAAGGGTGTGACTGATGTAGTGATTCAAGGAATGAGTATGAGAGGTTAGAACACTTCAAAGGGAGAGGAAGGTGAAGGTGAGTTCCAAGTTGAAAGGGATTAGTCCCAACTCAGCTAGGAACACACACACAATGGACATGCACATCTTCCAGCAAAGCAGTTGACATGGATCCGACAGTCACAACATACAAGGTAAGATAACACGAACAACACTCACGGATCAGTCTGAGACAAGTGTGATGGTTGGTATAACAAGGTTCAGAGAAAGGTATGTCTGATGTCCAGCCGAGCAGTCAACACGGATGGTGACAACATTAACAACATATAAAACACATTAATAATAAGATTCATATAATTTCATATAAATCAGTTCATATAAAAGTATGTAAGTTAAACAACATATATCATTAAAGCAACTAGAGTAGTCCAACTACAATAACAAATATGCATGAAAATGTACTGGATTTTATTATTAAAGAAGTGTAAGTCACAATCATACAGTACACCATGTAAACCTACTAGCCCATCAATGGAACATTACAACCACATCTACTTGCTCCTCCAAAGAGATGTACTAGCTACATGCAGTGGGGAAGTAAAGGCGCATTACAATATTGTCTAAGCCTTCTTCTATATAGTCTTAATAGAAGCTTGGCTGACCAAAAGCCTGTACAATGAGTTATGAGGGACTATTTATAGCAAATGGTGGGGTGACCTTTGACATTCCCCTTTCTGATAGTTCAACTACCCTAATGACTCTTCCCCTACTTTATGACTGTTACATCCAACTATTGACACTCAACTTACACTTGACATGACTCAACATTACAATGCACATGTACTCATGTGAGACAAAATGGTTGAGCAAGCCTTGCAGGACTTCACTGACACTCGATCCACTGTGGTGAGATGAACTCTTTAACATGCTTGTGATGGTGAAGCTGGTGAGTTGATGCCAAGCTTGGTCATCTGTGATGGTTTGCATGTACCTCATGGTGACATCTTGCTAAAGTGAACCCTTGCCTCTGTTGCAACGGTGCATTGGTTCAGCCCCTTCATCCAACTTGTCTGCTAACATGCACATGGTCTTCTTGGGTATGTTTGAACCAACCACACACTGATGCATAGTGTTTGTGATGATCTTCAAGTGTGTTTTTGTGGTCATGCACATCAACTTTCCGAAGTGCATGTTAAGCCCTAATTGGACTTGCTTCTTTTCTTCGCCTCAGTGAGTGTGTTGAATGGGTTGGATTGCATCCATGCACTCAACGTCATTCATGCTACTAGATCCTTTGCATGCGATCAAAAACACTGCTCACCATGTTTGATCTATGTCATCTACTAGGATGGACCCTTAACTTGTACTAGCACAACTTCATTCATAAGTACATGTTGCACCCACTGATTTTCCTGTTCCTATTGCAACTCATTGGACTATCTGTGAAGATTCATTTTCTTTTGGAGTTGCTACTTCAACACATCCAACTCCTTCTTTGTTCCATATTCTACCTTTGTGCGATCTTCCTATCATGTCATCACTTCATAGCATGAGTCTCCAAAGTTGCTTTCATTATCAGTGGATCTACTTGATCTTGCAAATTTTCTCTGCCTCTATGTTGTCAACAACCTTACTCTTGCATTCGCTGCATTCATAGTGTTCAGTGCGTTTGGTATGTTGTCTTTAGTTGTTCTTCATGATGCTACTCATTGTGATGTTGCTTCTTGATGTCCTTGTCCATGAATAACTTGATGTCTTTGTGAGTAGGTAAGCCCATGGAGACTTGATTGACTGCATCCCCAAGCATGCCCTGAACAATGTCTTTGTCTCTGCTCTCTTGGAAACCATTGTACCTGTATCGCTGAGAGGCAGACAAACACTTGTGATATCTGGAGACATGGAAACACTCATAGCAAGCAATATGTCAGTCCAAAACCAAAATGAACATGAGAACTGATTTGTAACATACCTGGGTGAATGATCATGAAGGTTGTGCAATTTTAGCCGGGGGGTTAGGACACCGACTGCCAAGACTACACAAGGCACAATCCCAGCTGCTAGGAGATTGAATGACTACTGAATTTATGAAATGCGCAATCGAGTTGGGCAGTTGGATACTGGGATTGCGCAATGCGCGATTCCAACTGGGAAAGACTGCTAGCCCAGGGACAAATTTTTGCAACTTTTTGGGCCAAGCAGCCACTGACCTCTAGAAATGTGAAATTCAATCTAGGAGACCAGTGTTGGGCTAGATTGCGCAATGCAATATTAGTAGGGGTAGAGCTTGGGCCAAGGTTGGCCCAACTCGTCGATGGGAAGCTAAAAGAAAGTAAGTCGATGAAATGCATGGAGACACTAAGTGATAGTAGATGTGATCAACAGTGCATGCAAAACATGAATGGAAGATTCAACAAACAGATCAACATGCATGTGGGTGAAGCCATTCGCCGATTGGGCGAACGTCTATGCACAACAGTTTCATGCATGCGACATTAGTGAGATAGAAAGGAAAATTGAAATGGAGCTAGGACAAGCAAGAATACATGTAAATGAAAGCAAGCATTCAAATAAATCAAGAACACAATTCTCACACAAGAGAATACAAAAAAAGCGACATAAATCCAACACAAGGCATGTGAAGCAAGCTTACCCCAAAACAGTTGAGCTGAATGTGTCGAATACACCTATATCTGATGTGGAATGTCAGAGCTGCAAGGTTGATGTGAGGAATGAACTCTGTAGCGTCTGTTTGATGAGTTTTGATAACATCAAGGATGTGACATGCATGCCACAAATCTAGGGGAAGCGACACTTGGTGGGAGGTTTCGGAGTTACTCCTTGCATGTAACCTCCAACTGCTAAACATAGATCCTTGAGATAAGGGATTCCTTTGCATGTTGACTTGGGAGAATAAACCTATGCATGCAAGTCTATCTTGCTTGGTCTCGAAGGGAACTTGTCAACTCAACTGCACATGCAAGCGATTGCTCGACTACTGGAGAAAAATGTGCATTTCTAACTATAAGTTGGGCTGACTTCCCAAGGGGATTGTGCAATTTCTAGGTAGAGAAGCTGACTACTACCTAGATTTGTGCAAATCTTGGGCTGAGCAGCCTGTTGATGGGAAAATTTGTGAAAATCCTGCTGGGAGGTTTGGATGGCAGGATTTCACAATCCTAGAGCCTAGTAAGTTGTCATATGGAATTGTCAAATTCCAGGAGGGAAGGCTGGTTGCCCTCTAGATATGTGAAAATTCCACTGGGAAGCTGCTTAGCCTGCATTTGGACCAAGTATGGGTGAGCAGCTTGTGAAGGGAAAATATCAAACTGTGATCGACAGGTTTCCTTTGAGTAAGAAAGACACAGAAGCTTGAGGACTTGACGAAGCAAGGAAAGCTGATGTGAGGGTTGCTAATGAGGCACCAAAACAGGCTAAGGAAAAATTTTGGAGGGTGGTTGTAGCTACTACAACATAGCATGAAACAAACATGATGCAGGTGGAGGCACCCTCATCAATCACAGTCTAATGAATCGTCTTCCCTTTAATAACGAATTGGATTAAAAACACAATTTGATGGGGAAGACGAGGAGCATGATTTTCTGGGTCAAAAGTGATCAAATTGGAATCCGTAGGGCCAATTCCTCCTATAGAGAAAAGTAATGCTTTCTGCTACGTTGGAAAAGTTTGAAGAACTTCCAAGGAAGACATTGTTGTAGGTGCTTGGGCTAAATAGTTGACAATATTGACATGTTGGGTAGCTCGCACATTCGGATTGTAAGATGATTTCTGAAGAACACCTTTGGGAGGTGGTCGAATAACGAAGTCATTACTAGGTCTCTCAATATGAAGAGGACCGGAACTGGGTGGAGTAGAAGTAGAAGATGTATCAGTAGCTTCCTTCTCCACCATTTTCTTTTGAGGAGTTTAATAGTCTTTTGACCAAGTGGCAACAAAAATAGGCACTATTCCTCTCATGTAAACCTAAGAACCTGAAGATGTAGAAGAGTTTGGTTGTTCTACTAATTGGGTCTGCTGTGATGGGAAAGATTCTTTCAGTACAGCTAGGGTCCCTTGAGTTCCCTTTAATAAGTGACTAACTTCTACATGATGGGGACAATCCTTGGTATAGTGATCTTCCTCACAAATGAGGTAGGGATATTCAGGCTTACGTTTGGATGCATCATCAGTAGATGACTTTAGAGGATCCTGATTTGGGCTATCAGTTTTTTCTTTTCCTTTACCCTTATTTTTACCTTTGGAAGCTTTGTTCGCCATGGTACACTGAATGGAATTAACCTCAAAGGTTTTACCAAGATTTGAAGAGGGTTTTCAAGGAGGATTGGATACAATATTTAAAATGGATATCTACTTTGAAGAAGTTTTATTGGAAATTTGAGACACTGATCCAATAATACCATCAACATGTGGTACTTTTGAAGGTTTAGAAGATTTTGGATTCATAGATGGCCTCAAAGCATTAGGCAAGAAATCATATAATGTGTCAGATTGGGAATACACCAAATCTAAATATTGGGCATAGGAAATGGCTTGATCTTCAGTCGCACAAACTCCCATTTCTATGTCTATAACAATTTTGTTAACGAACGATTTGGTAAACCATTCAGTTAACAACTCATCAGGTATATCAAACTTGATAAGGCGATGTCGAAGTCTCCATTCATGGATATGGTTGGAGATGTGGGTAGCATTATTCTATTTTAGAGATGTAAGTAGATGGGTAACAGTTTCATAACGAACCGGTAACTGGAAGTGAGTAAGGAAGTCCATTGCCAAAGAATTGAAGTCTTGATAGGCACCTTGAGGTGACTTGATATACCATTTCATGACACCACCCGTCAAAGTTTGCTAAAAAATCCATAGATGAACAGAGTCTCTAACCCAGGCATTAGATGAACACGATAAGTGGTAAGTCATAACGTGGGCCTAGGGGTCCTCTCCAGACTTTCCTTTGAACTTCGGGTAATCGCCAAGAATCTTAGTGGGGACTAGAGGCCAATAATGGAAAAGGAAGTATTGGATCATTAGTGAGCCTCGACACATACAGAAATTCCAATGTTGTTATAAATGGAAATTGTGGGTTTAAGGGCAAGGAAGGCCTTTGATAAGGACTAGCTTGCAAATTGCATCCTTGTTGATATGGGTTTTCCCCCAATGTGGCATATTTTGATAATAACAAGGTTGATATTGCCCCCACTGAGGGGTATTCTAACCATACAGAGGTGGATTCTTCCCCCATAAAGGTCAGTTTTAGCTAAGGTAAGGTTGATGTTGACCAGCCATAGGCCATTGAGAACCATAAGCTAGATAAATAGTTTCCACGGCATATGGATTATAAGGTTGTTGTTGAAAATTTTGGCTCTAGTGATAAAAGTGTTGGCCCTGCTACTGTAGGGCTTGACCTTGTTAATATAAAGGTTGGTTTTACTACTGCAAGGGTTTCCCTTGCTGCTACAACATTGTTGGTAAGGCCCTTGCTGCGCATAAGTTCCTTTTTGAATGAAAGGCTATTGTTGTACATAAGTTTGTTGTTGCTAAGTTCCTTGTAGAGTTTGTTGAGTTCCAGTTTGGTATTGATAAGTTCTAGCTTGAATTTGACTAGATGCCACAAATGAGGGATTTAAACCAAGTTTCTTTTGGGGGCCTACCTGTTGAGTAAAGGGTGGATTATGGTTGCTGAGAGACATATGGAGAGTATGGTTTCTAGTAGGGTATCTAAGCCAAACTACATTGTTGATATGTGATCTAGCCTGATCTAGATGGAATTGATGATCTTCTAGGATAAGGCACACTACCAACATTATGACTAGCTTTGGTAGCGTTACTTTTAGGTGCACTAAAATAAGGTCCACCTAAAACAGGAGGTACATAAGGTGGAGGTGGTTGTTTCCCCCCATGTAGTGGGATAGGTGGTGGCATATAATATCCACCTAATAGGGGACCTTGGGAACTTATAGGGACATTAATTTCCCTAACCGTGACTGTCAGTTGTACAGGAATTGACGAAACTGTAGTTGGTACAGGAATTTGGGAGGCCACGTTTGAAACAAATGGACCTGAAGTAGGCATGGCACACAATGACCAAATGGGATTTTGATAAAGTGAAGACGCATTTGGAGTACCTGAAACCAATTGATCCAATGATATATAACTAGGTGGAAATAAAGGCCCACTACTTTTAAGGGGTGGTGGAGGTGCAACACTTCCCACATATGGATAACCTTCAGGTGGAAAACTGTATTCAAAATGATTATCAACACCAGGAGTATGAGTAGCTGAGACTTCTAGAGGACCTTGAGAAGATGTTGGAAACTCACCTTCTGAAGCCATGGGTGGAAATAGTTGGCGAGGAGGAATCTGAGATGGTCATGGAGATAACTCCAAAGGTATACCGGGATTGTCATACAGACAATAAGGTTGTTGAGGATATATAACCAATGGACAAAGAGTGGATTCAGAGGAAATAAAACAAACCTATGTCAACTCTCAAGAGTTTATGGATCAGATTCCTGAGATTATGATGAGTCTCGAGGTGAAGGACAAGAAGAAAGGGGTTGGATACTTGGGATAATTCCAAATTCAATACCTTGGGCTTCAAGAGACTGTGAAAACTCAAGATGAATACCTTGTGATGACCCTTCAATGTCAGATGATGAAGTGAAAATATAAGGTGAACCCGGTGGTTCAGCCATGACGAACTTTTCTAAAAAAAATAAAAGGGGTGGTTGATTTGAGCCTGTAATTTAAAATTTACTATTGATTAGGCGATATGAGGCCAAGTGTTACAGATCCATTTAGGCACATCAACCCCAACTTACAAATTAGTACTATTAGGGCGCATCAAACCCTAATTCAGTTGTTACATGCCCTAAAGAAGTCAACCATCAGAATTCATAGCTTCCTAAGAAGTTCCATAATTGAAATCATCCAACAACTTCCTCTAAGAAGATCAGCATAGGCAGGCCTTCATTAGGGTGCACTGCAGTGCAGTCCATACACTGCTAAGGTGATATGCAGTGCACTTGAGCCCTCTTTGGCCTATGACAGGTGAATTTGAGAAAATTTTCAATGGGGTTTGGGAATATTCTTATCCATTGGATGCATATAGAAGTTTCCCAAGTTTATCTACTCCTTTGGGATCGAATTTGGATGAGGTAGGGAGTTAAGGAACATCAATCCCTTTATCCCTTCCTCCATGGAACTAAATCCTAAGTTTGGGAGGGCATTCATTATTACCATTTATGGCATAACTTCATTCATTCACCTATAAAAGGACAACTCATCCAAGTCATTAGGGGTTGGAAATCATTGATAGGGAGATGTTGTTAGTATGAGACTTAAGTTGATTTCAAGTATTGTAATGATGTCAAAATGTCTTGCTTGTTATGAGGAGAGGATGGGATTGAACTGAAGGAGTGATGTTGAATCAAGCAAATTGGGTTGTAACTCTTCCTTTTACTAATAAATTGTTCAAAGATTTTTCCATATGCTTGCATTATTCAATGATGCTTTCATATGTGTACTATGTACTTGATTCCATACTATGTTTAATCAATAGATCATTATCATATGCTTTGATCGGTTTTTGTCTTTTGTCTGTGTGAAGGTACTCTTCAAGTGGATTAAGTATAGAGAGGAGTGACAGAATTGGTCAAGGGAGATAAGGAGTAAGCAAAAGCTACAGGTAGGCTTCTTTACCTCTTATTTAATCTGTTGGTCATAGAAAAAGTAGAGAATGCTTTACACTATTATTCTAGACTTAGGTACTAGTCTAGGGGTTTAAGCGTTTATCCATAGACACTAAAACTTCCCAAAACAAATTGACGACTCCACTGGGGATCAATCACCCATCTTAGTAGCTTATCAGCCTCTTAAAACATTTCTACATACTGTACTTGTGGTCGTTGATTGAATTCCAGTTTTCTTTCATTGAAAATTGAGTCAAAACTATGTCAAAATTTCTTTCAAAATGTCTTACTGTCACCAACGCAGCCTAATGAAGGACACCATGCATTCCAATGCACTTCCTGCATAGATCCAGTGCACTGAAGTGCACTATCTCTCACTGCTACCAGCACTGATCCTTTGAGGGTCAGTTTCCCATCTAGGAGCTGAAGTCTTTTGTCAATTTTCCCCTGTTTGAAAGATTTACTGAATGTCAACGGTGTCTTGTCTCTGAAAATATTTTTTCATATCCTTACCTGGCCCTAGTTAGTCTAGAATTGATAAATTTTTCTTACGTATTTGCTTTGTCATTTTCAATCTAAAGTCAAAAGTTAGTTTTGGTCGATTGATCTATATCAAATGAAAGTGTCGTTAAATCATCTTTTCCTTCGAAAATTGAATTGTCGTCAAGTCTTCATTCATGAAAGATCGATTGATTAATGTATGCATATGATTAGTCCTTTTGTTGAAAGTGTCCTAATTCCTCATTTCTTTGAAAATGAAAGTGTTGTAAAGTCTTCCTTTCCTTGAAAAAGAAATTGTCACAAAATCGTCATTTTTATGAAAAGAGTTTATTGATCGATTGTGCATTAGTTTTCCTTTTTGTTCATTCACATTAAGAGAAATCGAAAAGAAATACATGCATGTTGCATTGAAAAAGTTTGTGTGTGCTGATAGGAATAGTGTAGGGAATTTGCATTTAGATTGTGCTCTTTGCTCTTTGATCAAAATAAATCCGATTGCTCTATCCCTAAGTAGCTATGAGTTTCATCATTAAATTGAATGAAAAAAATGCTTATCATGATAGTTGCATTCCTAGGAATTTCAAACTACATCACGTGGTGAACTTGAAAGGAAAATTCCGAAGCAATATCAACTTCAAATAAACATCAATTTACCTAATGGAGCATTGTCATTAATGAGAGAATTTAGTGGTTCTAGGCTAAAGACGTGTTCGGGCGTTGTAAAACAAAGCAGCTATCACTAACTTGTCTACCATACATCCTGAGTGTGATACCTCATTCCATGTACATGAGTATATCGTAGCTTGTCCACGTACCTTCAAGTATATAGGGCGGTGTTACAGTATGTAAAGTATATGGGAATGCTCTCAGTGTGCGGTTTTGCATTAAACAACATTTATACGGACTGGGCCTCCACGTACCTTCGGGTATATATGGGAGGACAACTCTAGGTTACTATCCATCCTTAAGTAACTGAGTCGGCCACCTTTTAAATTGTGATACATCGAACAAAACATTCGGGGAGATTTCCTACCTGTACTTCTTGGTTCGTTAGGAGGTATTCTGCAGTTCACAGTTGCTTGGTAAAACTTTTGCCTATTATACCCCTTTCTTTTTATTTCTTTTTTAATAATAAAATTAATCATAAATCATGGAGGAACATCAACCCATAGCTCGTCGTTCATGGAGAATAGCAAGAAAACCACCTTTGCCTCCCGAAGTGACACCAATTTAGGCAAAGTGGTCTCGTTTAACTGAGTCTAGTACATCAAGAACTCCTAGTTCTTCATCTGAGTTACCTAAATCATCTATTTCGGTAAGTACAAAGACTCTAGTTACTCCAACTATTTCTGGTACATCCATTCCTGAAGAAGAAGTTTCAGAATTACCTGAGGACATTATCACTGATCCTAGTGAAACAGTAACCAAAGTTGTTCAACCACAAGTTGATCCTCAACTTGAAATTGCTCAAAAAGAAAGTACTTCTGAACTTGAATAAGTTCAACTGGAAGTTAATCCAGAATCTATCCCAGTTCAAATAGAAGTTACATCTGAACCTAAAGTTGTTCAAGAACCTCTTACTGAAACTATTGTTCATTTACCCGAACATCTGGACTTAAAATTTGAACATTCATAAGTTTTTACTTTATTGGAAGATGATCAATCGGTTACACCTCAGACATCAATAACTATTGAAACTTCAACTTCATCAACATCAAAAATATTTTACGAACTTGATGGTGAAGTTCTTCCACCAGGTTTAATTGCTATAGAGGAGGAATTGTAAGAATATTCCACACCTAGAACCCCATTTCACTTTGGAATTGGACTTTATCTTTACCCTAATACTCCTGATTTTTTTGCTTCATTTGATCCTACTTCTTTTCAAGTACCTGTCGAATCTTTAAGACAACTTTTGTGTCAGTTAGCTATGGCTAAATAATCATCAACATCTCAGACTGTATCATCTGATGCAGTTGTAGCGGAATCTTTTGTTGTAACGTCTTAGATGTTTTCTACCACACCTGAGTCACACTTGTATGGTGAATCGTCCATCCCAGTTGGATACCAATCATTATCTGGAACCCACTTAGGGGTTGCTTCTACACCATGGTCATCACCCATGTCCTTAACTAGAATTTTACCTAGTTCTTGTCTAATGGGAACTCAACAATTTGATCCTACATATCAGTATCAAGCTGGGAAATCTGGTCAACAAAGACCTATGTATCCATTAAATACCGGATTTCCACCATATGGAGAGCAATATTATTATTCACCGTATCCTCCTTATTCTAGGGGACAACCATATGGTAATACCCCATAGTATTTAGGTCAATCTGGAATTAGAGTTTGTCAATGGCAACCAACAATGCCAATTCAACCAAGGCTTGTGCATCCAACACAACCAATGCAAACTATGCCAGCTATTCCTACTACTCCTGTTGTTACTACTATACCACAGTCACAAGTTCAAACAGTTGTATATCAACCTATTCAAACTAATCCTTCTACCTTGCAATCACAAGTTTCAAGTCAAGAAGTTCAAGATCCTCAAGTTTTTGTACAACAGCCACTTGTTTCTGGAGTTCAGCAACAACCTCAGGTTATTGTACCCTTATCTGGACTAACTCAGGCTTACACTAGTATAGCTTATTCACAACCTAGCCAACCTTTCATTGTTGGACAAAAACAATTGTTAAATCCACAACAGCTGTACCAACAACAACAACAGTTGATTCAACAACCCCAATTCCATCAATTCTAACCCTAGTTTGGACTTGTTTCACAGACTCAACCTGGTTTTGGTCAATATCAAGTTTACCAAGGTCTTGGTCAATAAGGATTTGCAGGTTATGGACAAACACACATTCAACCTAGTTAACAACAACCACCTTATACTGGCTTTGTTCAACAACCATTCCAAGGTTACCAAATGTAGATGCCTTATGTCGGTATGCAAAGACCTATTGCTCAGGAAATTCCATCATATCCTAGGTATGCTCAACCTGACTTGAATCGACAATTGCCATTTGTAGCAACTTTAGAATTACCATATTTAAATCAGCTCACTAATGACCCAATCTTATATGCACCTTGGTGGCCAGTAATTCCACATAAGTTACCATCTAACATTCTGAAGTTTAACGGAAATCCTGGAGAAGACCCATCAAATCATGTTATGACCTTTCATTTGTGGTGTTCATCAAACTCCTTAAATGATGATTCGGTCTGACTTCATATTTTCCAAAGAACACTTACTAGTCTAGCTACTAAATGGTACATTGAATTACCAAGAGCTTCTTTCGATAATTTCACCACTTAAGCCACTGATTTTTTGACCCACTTCCAGTTACCTATCAGATACGAGACTAGAACAAAAATCCTAACCAACTTTAAATAGACTACTGCTACCCATATATCAGATCATATTCATTAGTGGTGGCGTCATTGTCGAATGGTTAAGACATATGTTCCCGATTAGCTTTTAGTTGAGTGGTTCATAAAATCCTCGCTACCATCAATCACTGAGGATGTTGAAAAAGGTGGATTTGTCACAGAAGAGCAAGTCATTTCTCGTGCACAATACTTGGATTTGATTTACACACAATCTGGCATGCTTTATGATAAAATTAACAACGCATATCAACCAGCTTTCACTGTTCCACCTCCTCCACAATCGAGTAAGGACTCTCATGCCAGTGATGGTGTGATCGATTCTTCAAGCACACAGTCAGTAGGAAGACCATCTGGTCAAACTCTTGATGTTTCCAATCAAACTACCAGTGCATCAGAAAATACTCTTGCCTCCAAGATTAATGTTGTGTCATCTGACAAAGGCAAAAATACAAAGAAACCAGTAGGTAAGGAAAAGGGGAAAAGAAAAAATAAACAAGAAAATTACCTTCCAGAGAAATCATCTGATTCCTCTACTTCAGCAAGGAAACCTTGTTATCCATGTCTGATGTGTAATGGCGAGAATTATACAAGAGATTGTCCACATCGCTCTAAGGTCTCTAAACTTTTAAAGACTTCAAACACGTCAACAGTGTTGACTGATCTGTTTCTAACCCCAGAGACACATTTGGTTATAAAAGCCATGCTTCCACATCCCAAGTACTCATGTTATCCATCATAAAGCCACAAAACAAAGTTTTGGTGTCAACAAGAAACAAATATTATAGAAATCCATCGTCGTCGAATAATCATGCCACTGATCAACCCAATCCTTTGACTTGGACTTCATCTAAAGTTGTTCCACCCATTGTACCTGAATTGACAATAAAACCACCAAAGGGAGTTGTGCAAAAATCGACATTCAACCCTCAGGCTTGAGCAGCTCAAAATTATAACATAGCGGAATATCTTGCTCAATCACCTTCCACTATGTCGACACTCGAGGTGTTGCAAAACTGTCCTTCCAAAAACAGGCTTTACTGTCAACAATAGGTGGAATAAATCCTACAGATTTAAACCTTGTGGTTTTTAACCATGTGGACTATTCACCAATGTTACCAGCACAATTAGATTTCCTAATCCAAGTAAAAGCTCTCAATAAGAATGTTCACCAAACTATTATTGATGAGGGGGCATTGTTTCTGGGAAAACTAGTATTCCTAAAGAATGCTAGCCCTCTAGGTTTGGCAGCTACCCTAGAAACAACAGTTCAAAGCAGTTCAACGATTTCTTCTATGTGTAATAGACAAGAGAAAGATAATGGAACCAACCTGGAACTTCCACTTAATCCCTTGCTTGATCTCTCTCCCCTTTGACAGAGCCTACAACTCCTCCCTGTACTTAACACGCTTGGAGAGTACCTGCACAAGTACAGAAACAAAGAACCATCAAAGAATTGTGATCTATTACAACATAAACATTACATAATCAGATATATAATGAACAAATGATAGTATTCACAAATGATAACATTCACAATTACACAATCATATGGAAGAAAACTGGAAGAACTTTATTACTATAAGGGATAATTACAACCCAACATCATCCTCCCAGCTTCAATCCTTCTTCACCTCATGAAATAGCAAGATAACTCCAACAATACAATTCTATTTCCTCAATTACAAAATATTAGCACTTCCTTTCAATTCACAATATTCTAGCCTTTAGATTTCTTAGATGAGGGATCCATTTATAGATGTGTGCAAGGGTGTGATTCATCCATGGGGTTTGATTAGTGCCATTCCACTTATTACACTGGGTTCCACAAAAGAAGGGATTGGATATTTCTTAGATCCCTTATTCATCCTTGGGAAAATTCAGAGAGGCAAGTGGCATAGGGGAAAGTTCTGGAAGATTTCATGAACAATCAATTGACAAATTTCTGGGACATTTGTCCATGCTCGCCCATCACACCCTATAGAAGGCCTAAATAGTATGCATCGCACCCTAGCAGTGTACCACTCAGTATGCATCGCACTTTGCCAGTGGAGTAGTCAGGGTGTGATGCATACTGTTTAGGCCTTCTATAGGGTGTGATGGATGAGGATGGACAAATTTTCGGGACATTTGTTAGTTGATTGCTAATGAAATCTTCCAGAAATTTCTCCTATGCCACTTACCTCTCTGAATTCGCCCAAGGATGAACAAGGGATCTAAGAAATCTCCAATCCCTTCTCTTGTGGAACCCATTGTAACAAGTGGAATGACACTAATGAAACACCATGGATGACTCACACCCTTGCACTCATCTATAAATGGAAACCTCATCTAAGAGATCTAGAGGCTGGAATATTGTGAATTGCAAGGAAGTGCTGATAGTTTGTAATTGAGGAAAGAGCATTGTATTGTTGGAGTGATCTTGCTATTTTGTGAGGTGAAGAAGGATTGAAGCTGGGAGGATGATGCTGGATCAGAAAACTAGGTTATAATTCTCCCTTCTATTAATAAAGTTCTTCAAGTTTTCTTCCATATGATTGTGCAATTATGAATGTTATCATTTGTGAATACTATCACTTGTTCATTATATATTTGATTCTGTAATGTTTATGTTGTAATATATCACGATGCTTTGATCGTTCTTTGTTGCTGTACTTGTGCAGGTACTCTACAAACATGTTAAGTACGAGGAGGAGTTGCAGAATCTGTTAAAGGGGAGAGAGGTCAAGCAAGGGATTAAGCAGAAGTTCCAGGTTGGTTCCATTATCTTTCTCTTATCTGTTACACATAGAATAAATAGTTGAATTGCTTTAAACTATTGTTTCTAGGGTAGTTTAGAAACCTAGAGGGCTAGCATTCATTAGGAATACTAGTTTTCCTAGAAACAAATTGGCGACTCCACTGGGGAATGATGTATTTAGATGACTATGTTCCTTTAGGGTATGAAACAACTCTTTTAGGGGTTGATGAGACCTAATACATCAACATACAAGTTTGGGGTTGATGTGCCCAAATATGTCTATAACAATTGCCCCCTAAAGTATGAAGTCATAAATATTTATGTTGAGTGAAATGCTTTATCATGAGGATTCGAAGTTTCGAACTGGAAGGTGACCTACATAAGTTACAATACAATACATCATCATAATATAATTTTCATGATCTAGCTGAGGGAGACATTCCCATGCTCAACTTTATAAATTCATTTCATGTACGTAGATCGGATAGCTGTTTGCAGATATAGATTGGTGAATCTTCAGATATAGAGTCATCATCCATGGTTAGGATGACCATCTTTGTAGAGCCTTTGTACATTTGATGTTTTTATAGTCTTGAATATGTCGTAGCCCAGATGGATGCAACTAGATACGGGGTCTTCAAACTTGTTCAATATTTGCTCGATGTACAAGTCATTCGATGTGAAGAGATGTTCTGAAGTCGAACATGGAAAGACATCGCCTGATTACCAGCCAATGATGTGAGCTGTTAATAGATGCGAGAGGAATCAGCGATAATGATAATGACCCTCAAGGTACTATAGTACAATTCACGTGGTGTGAATACATGATCCGATGTCGAACACTACACAAAATTTTTTGGTCGAAGGCCATTGATGTCAACCTATCGCTGGAAGTGAGAAACTTGCCATTGATGTATGCAAGCTCCAAAGCACTGAAAGGGTCGTTTCTGAGTCAAATTATTGGATAATGAGTTGATGTCAACAAGAAGCGACTCGTCGTAGGAGGGCCTTGATGTATCCCACATCTACGACACGAAACGAAGCAAATGATTTTCTGGAAGTGAAACATGAACTGACGACACAAGGTTCAGGAATGGTAGTCATGAAAAAAATGAAGGTTGGTAGTATTGTGGTGGATGAGACATTAACTGGATGGTGATTTCTCAACTAATTGACTTCTCTTGAACATGTCAGGGACATTGAGATGAATTGGTAGTGTTAACCCCAAAAGGTGGATGGTATGAAAGACCAATGGTGAGATGACCGATGAACAGAATAACCCAACCCAACTCAATAATGGTGATGAAGTGAAAGTGTCATGTTCAAGAGCGACTTGCTCCCATAAATTCTTCAAGTTTCTTCCCCTTTTTCCCCAGTCATTGTTGACCAGTACCTCTTTATTTTTGTCAAGCTTGAGGAGGATAACATATGCTTGTTCTATAATTCGCCCTTAGGGAAAACCTGTCGCTATTTAATGTTTTAACGAGTCTAGTGACAATGAAACTCGGTCTCATCTAGATGGACAAGTTTGTCGCTATTGTTTTAACAAGTTTAATGACAAGGATAACTTGGTCCTTTTCATGTTAAGAGAGTTTGAAAAAGGATGAAAAGGAAACTCCACAAGTTCTTTTTCGTATAGTAATCCCTTAGGTCTAAAAAAGGATAAAATAATACAAGAGGGATGACATTTGCAATACTTTAACGAGCTGGAAAAGACAAGCGATCGACAATCTTTTCATATTTAATGAGGCTAAAAACGGTTTAAAGAGGACTCTATTTTGAGGAACGAGTGGTGTCTAGGGTAGAAACTGGTTTCGGTGATGTTGGAACTTCTCAAAACATGTTGATTTCTATGAAGAGGCTGGCTAATAAGACCACTCATTGTGATTGTTCCTCAAAAAAGTGTAAAACAACCAAGTGGAAGCATATGATCAGCCAAAGGGATGGTGGTGATGGGATGTACACAACCAAGGTTGAAAAGGCTGATAGAATGGCAATCACAAAGGTTAATTACTTGTAAATGGGTTCATTTTTTGACAAGCTTGAACCATGGGGAACTATTCTTGGATTCGGTTTCATGTTTACACAAGCTTGAAACAAACAAACCATGCTTGGCTTCAGTTTCCTTTTTACACAAGCTTAAAATGGAAAAAATATGCTTGAATTGGTTTACATGCCTCCAGCATGATGAAAAGGAGAGTCTCCTATAACTAGATGGAAGTCGCTATGGTGAAGTAGGATGGAAAGGAGAGTCTTCTGTAACCAGATGGAAATCACTGTGGTGAAGCAAGATGGTTATCCAACACCTCTTTGGCTTCGTTCAGATAGACAAAGGTGAATGGTGTGATAGAGCAATCACATAACCTACAGGGAAAATTATCTTTACCATTAGGTGCATGCCCGCAAGCTTTATTTCATTCACCTAAGTAGACCACTCATGGCTATCAGGTGGATGGAATGAAGGTTCTTTTATGAGATCAAGTGAATGACTCGACTTGGAACTTGGAACTTGGGACCTTGTTTCATTTTTTAAAAGAGCTTGACACAAGACAAGGAATTATGCTCGTACTCCTTGGTTTCATTTTTTAATGAGGTTGACAAAAGATAAGGAACTATCCTCAAACTCCTTGGGTTATCTGATCCAGCATCATCATCCTAGCTTCAATCCTTCCTCACCTCATGAAATAACAAGATCACTCCAACAACACAATGCTCTTTCCTCAATTACAAACTATCAGCACTTACTTTCAATTCACAATATTCTAGCCTTCTATTAATAAAGTTCTTCAAGTTTCTTCCATATGATTGTGAAATTGTGAATGTTATCATTTGTTCATTATATATCTAATTCTGTAATGTTTATGTTGTAATAGATCATGATTCTTTGACGGTTCTTTGTTGCTGTACTTGTGCAGGTACTCTCCAAGCGTGTTAAGTACGGGGAGGAGTTGCAGGCTCTGTCATAGGGGAGAGAGATCAAGCAAGGGATTAAATAGATGTTCCAGGTTGGTTCCATTATCTTTCTCTTATCTGTTACACATAGAAGAAATCATTGAATTTCTTTAAACTATTGTTTCTAGGGTAGTTTCCAAACCCGGAGGGCTAGCATTCTTTAGGAATACTAGTTTTCCAAAAGTGATAGGTAACTAAGGAAGGATCCCCAGTGGAGTCACCAATTTGTTTCTGGGAACACTAGTATTCCTAAATAATGCTAGCTCTCTAGGTCTGGCAGCTACACTAGAAACAAAAGTTTAAAGCAATTCAACGATTTCTTCTATGTGTAATAGTTAAGAGAAAGATAATGGAACCAACCTAGAAATTCTGCTTTATCCCTTGCTTGATCTCTCTCCCCTTTGACAAAGCCTAAAACTCCTCCCCAATTTAACATGCTTGGAGAGTACCTGCACAAGTACATCAATAAAGAACCATCAAAGCATCATGATCTATTACAACATAAACATTATAGAATCAGATATATAATGAACAAATGATAACATTCGCAATTGCACAATCATATGGAAGAAAACTTGAAGAACTTTATTAATAGAAGGGAGAATTACAACCCAGTTGATCAGAGTGCGATGCATACTGAGTGTTACACTGCCAAGGTACGATGCATATTGTTTAGGCCTTCTATAGGGTGCAATGGGCGAGGATGGATAAATTTCCAAGACATTTTTCAGTTGATTGTTCATGAAATCTTCTAGAACTTTCTCCTATGCCACTTGCCTCTCTGAATTCGCCTAAGGATGAATAAGGGATCTAAGAAATCTCCAATCCCTTCTCTTGTGGAACCCATTGTAACAAGTGGAATGACATTAATCAAACCCCATGGATGACTCACACCCTTGCACACATCTATAAATGGATTCCTCATCTAGGAGATCTACAGGCTGGAATATTTTGAATTGCAAGGAAGTGTTGATAGTTTGTAATTGAGGAAAGAGCATTGTATTGTTGTAGTGATCTTGCTATTTCATGAGGTGAAGAAGGATTGAAGCTGGGAGGATGATGCTGGATCAAACAACTGGGTTGTAATTCTCCCTTCTATTAATAAAGTTCTTCAAGTTTTCTTCCATATGATTGTGGAACTGTGAATGTTATCGTTTGTGAATACTATAATTTGTTCATTATATATCTAATTATGTAATGTTTATGTTGCAATAGATCACAATGCTTTGACAGTTATTTGTTGCTGTACTTGTGTAGGTATTCTCCAAGTGTGTTAAGTACAGGGAGGAGTTGTAGGCTTTGTCAAAGAGGAGAGAGATCAAGCAAGGGATTAAGCAGAAGTTCCAGGTTGGTTCCATTATCTTTCTCTTATCTATTACACATAGAAGAAATCGTTGAATTGCTTTAAATTATTATTTCTAGGGTAGCTGCCAAACCTAGAGGGCTAGCATTCTTTAGGAATACTAGTTTTGCTAGAAACAAATTGGTGACTCCACTGGGGAATGAAGTATTTAGATGACTATGTTCCTTTAGGGTATGAAACAACTCTTTTAGGGTCGATGAGCCCTAATACATCGACATATAAGTTTGGGGTTGATGTGCCCAAATATGTCTATAACAGGCATCTACTTGCATTATGTCCATGAGTTGTTGGAAAACACTTGGTTCACCGCCATTGTCACGATCACCAACCACGTTGAAAGCTTTTAATGGAAGAACATATACTCCATGTGGGATTTTAAATAACTTGCAAATTGATCTAGGGGGAAAAATGGTTACTATTTAAGTTTAGGTAGTTAACGGACCCCTCGATTACAACATTTTAATGGGAAGGCCTTGGGTATATGATATGGTTGTTGTGGTTTCCACGTACTTTCATACTATTGCATTCCTATTTAAGGGTGGAATAATAGTCATTGATCAGCTAGCCTTCTTTGCCAATAGTTCACATGCTACGGGAAGCATTACGTTGGTACACAGACCCTCGCTGTCACTTCAAAGTGTTAGAGTAGATCTCTTTAAAGATCCCTCCCTAATGAGCACTTTTACCTTCCCGTCACCATCTGATTTGGCGGAAGTGGCAAGAGTAGAGACTTGAAACATGATTTCCTCCACCTCATTTGATTTAAGGAGGATTTCCAACCAAGTTGAAGTTGATAGTAATCTTGAGGTATTTTCGTTAAGCCCCTTTGAATCATCATGGCAATTAATCTTTCGAGCTTGTGCGGAAAACCCAAATCCGCACTCAACTTTTGTATGGGTAGATAGGTTGTTAGAATATGGTACCTCTTTAGATCCTTTTTCATGTATACATTCTACGGATGAAGGAATTGTCTGATCAATGATGATAGGAGAGGAATTGTGGGAAGATTATCATCATCGTTCCCATCTTCTAGATGACATCGAAGATTATTCCAATGAACCAAACCACCCATCAATCGCTGATTTCTTGTCAAATTCCATTAGAATAGATACTGTAGATTCTGAGCATAATTTGTAAAACATAGAAGAAACAATTTCTATAAACATTTCAACTAAGCCTAACATTGTATAAAACATTCATGTCGGAAAATATTGTTCTCCATTGGAACTTGATAATTACCGTGCTCTGTTTTGTGAATTTACAGATATTTTTGCATGGTCTTACAAGGAGATGCTAGGAATTGACTCAAGCATTATTGAGTATGAGATTAAAATGTAGCCTGATGTCAAACCAGTATATAGCAAATTCAACCTACTCATCCTAAGAAAGTCATTTCCATTAAAGCATAGGTTGAAAAACTTTGTGTGTTGGCTTCATTTTCCCTGTACCTCTTACCGAATGGGTATCTAACATTGTTCCAGTTATGAAAAAACAAGGGAAAATTCAAGTGCATGTCGATTATAGGGTTGTAAATCAATCATGTCCAAAAGATAATTATCCTACACCCTTTATTGATGATATTATTGACGAATGTGCTAGATGTGAAATATTTTCATTCATGGATGGATTTTCTGGCTACAATCAAATCAATATCCGCCCACAGGACCAATCTAAAATAGCTTTTATTTGTCTTTGGGGCACATTCGCCTATCGAAAGTTACCTTTTGGTTTGAAGAACGCAGGAGCTACATTTTAGAGGGCAATGAGTTATGCCTTCCATGACATCAAGCACATTGTTCAACCATATCTTGATGATTTACCTAATCATTCACGAAAGTGAACTACTCACCTGCAACATTTGAGAGCAATATTTTTACAGTGTCGACACTACAAAATAAGACTTAATCCACACAAGTGTGTGTTTTGTGTTGGCTCTATTTGATTGCTTGGATTAATGGTCTCAAAGGATGGAATTCAACTCGATCCAATTAAGGTTCAAGTAATCCTTGACTTACCTCCACCTTCAAACTTGTTACAGTTACAGAGACTTCAAGGGAAGGAAAATTTTTTGAGGAGGTTCATTCCAAACTATGCTCAGTTGGCTAAATGTTTTACACATCTATTGAAGAAATAGGTACCCTTCCAATGGGAACAGGTTGCGCAAGCTTCCTTTGATGCTCTTAAAGATGCCCTGATTAGAGCATCATTAATGTATGCCCTAAACTATCAAAAAGACTATTACCTGTATCTCGCCACTGCAGATACAACCATTAGAATGTTTTAAGTCCAATAAGAAAGTGGAATTGAACATCCTATTTATTACTTGAGTCGTAATCTCAATGATATGGAAAGTAAGTGTTCCTATGTTGAAAAGTTAGCTTTGGAAGTCGTTCAAGTTGTGTAGAGATTTCGTTATTACATCCTCCTCCGTAAAACTACCATTATATTACATTGCAACCCTATGAAATACATTTTTTCATGTCAATTGCAAGGGGGGGGATATTCAAAATGGATAGTTATTTTGCAGGAGTTTGATTTGGAGTTCATCAAATCTAAATCAAAGAAATTTCTTGGCTTCACCAAGTTACTTTGCAATCTTCCCTCATCCTCCAATGATTCAACATTAGAAGCATGAATCTTGGATGAGTCTTTGTTTCTTATCTTGTCAAGTGATCCATGGTATGGAGATATACTGGTCTACCTCCAAACCCAAGCTTTTTAGCCTAATACCTCTCGCTTTGAACATCTATGTACCCGATACCAAGCCAAAGATTATCTGATCATTGGTAATACACTTTATCATTGTGGTGTCGATACGATTTTACATAGGTGCCTCACTCATGAGGAAGCCGGAAAGGCTTTGAATGAATGTCATTCAGGTGCTTGTGATGGACATTTATCTGGTTACACTACCACGTAGAATTATCCATGCTGGTTACTTCTGGCCAACCATATTCAAAGACTGCATTATTGTTGTCAAAAGTTTCCATGCTTGCCAGATATTTGATCGAAAAACCAGATTACCGCGTGCACCACTACATCCAATCATTGTTGTTGGCCCATTCACCAAATGAGACATTGACTTTATGACATGTAACCCCACCTCAGTTGGGGGGCATGTGTATATTATAGTTGCCATTGACTATTTTACCAAATGGGCTGAGGTGATGCCAACATTGAACAACAGTGGTGAAATGAATGCTTTACTTTTCTTCAACCATGTGGTTGCTAGGTTTGGTGTATCACAAGCCATAGTTACAGATCATGGATCGTATTTTCACAATCACATGATGGTTGAGTTGACGTTCAAGTTAGGATTGTCACATGATAGTTCTACTCCATACTACATGCAAGCTAATGGACAAATTGAAGTGTGTTTCTTAGAGTTAATCCATCTGGATGGAACCTATCATGATGACGAATTTGCTAACGAAGCACAGAAGAAATGTATTAAGGCGAAATATTATAAAAGTGTCAAGCCTCATGTCTTTTCAAAAGGTGACCTAGTCTTGCTTTACGATCAGGAGTTTGATAAACTTGGCACAAGAAAATTTGAACCGCTTTGGATGGGCCCCTATATTTTTAAACATGTTTTGACGAAAGGTGCCTATGAGTTAGTGGACTATGATGGGATTCCATTGTCACAACCCTGAAATGGACTGTATCTTAAACGTTATTATGCTTAGTTAAGTGTAGTAAAACTCACTGTATATATGCTTTGATTGCATGTGTGTGTGTGTTTGTTTTAGAGTTATTTTTTGGTTAAGTAATCCACTTTGCATTTATTGCAGATGTCTAACTTTTCAGAGCTATCTGTTGGTTATGGTGATGGGGCTAGTCGTAGTACACAAAATTTATCCTCTGTAGCATGGGCCATTTTCGCTCCAAGCTACGATTTAGTGAGTTTTAGAGGGATTTGTATTGGTCAATCAACGAAAAATATCGCTGAGTATAATGCATTGATTGAACTTCTCTCTAATGCCATTTCACTTGGCATATGCTGAATCATCATTAGGCTAGACTCACAACTCATTGTACCACAAATTAATGGCATTTATACCATCTGAAACCCAGTAATTCATCGCATGTTCCTTAGAGTTCATATTTTGGAAAGGTATTTTGAGTTTATTCAATATCTACATATTTCCAAAAATCTAAACAAATTAACTATTTCTCTAGCAAATTATGTGTTAAATAGATATTTTTGACATATGTAAGTAAACATATTCAATTCACATCATCAGTTGAATAGGATTGCATCACATAACCATAATAAAACTCTGAAAGTAAAATAAATAGTTGTTTTTAAAGTTTTTACAAACCAATTTGTGTCCAAGACAAAAATTGGTCATCTGACCCAAAAACTCAAAATGTATGTAGAAAACATCTAAGTAAACTAGTGGTGCTCATGATAACAGGTCACAGCCTATGCTATCATGTGTAAAATTTTCATCCAACGACTCGGCACACCAATGGTGTGGTGTTGTAGTCATATAGGAAACTCCTCAATACAGACATCTAGAATGCCTAGGGTCAAACCCTTTATGTGTTCCTTTATCTCAGCCAATGTCTCGGCTAAATCTAAGTCTTGGAGAACTGCTTTCCCAATAAGTCTCTGTGCTGGCCCACCTGCCACTCGTTGGTGCTCCACAGGTTGAACAAGTCCAACATCTGCATACATAAAAGAAGCTTTTTCTTAGTCTTGGAGTTAATCAAAAAACACAAAAAAATGTAGAAACTTTAAAATTAGAAAACACTTTGATCAACAATTTACCTATAGCACCCTACTGTGCTCCAACTGGTAACATGAAGTCTGGATCTCCACAGAAATCAATTCCTGAATATGGATGCTCTGCAATGGCCATATCCTGTCGATCAAACCACTCAAAGAATGCAGGGGTAAATGAGATCAATGACTGACCAGTATGCCTAGCCATAAGATCTACCCATATCTGCATCTGTGGATCTCTAGGTCTAGATACACCTAGTGCAACAAGTTGTGGCTGCATTACTGGAATTCTCTCCAAGGCGAAAGAAATCAAGATAGACCCATAGCCAAAGTTATTTTTCTTTCCGCTTTTCACCTTGATTAGTTGTTCTTTTGCACATGAAAGTACTACCTCACACCAATTGAACACTTTTGGCTCTAAACACTCTAAGGCATATTGCATGTATGATCTGTTTTCCAAGTGTAGTATTGCACTGCTATCCAATTTAGCAATGGTAAAGAGGATCATCATCAATGGTAAATCACTAACATCCCTGATGTTAATCTTTTCATCTCTGCTAGGCTGTGCAACTTCCCGACAGAACCGTCGTATGTAGTCTCTCACTGATTCACCCCCTTTGGAAAATCTAGATAGTGAGATGGGGGCATATCACCTCGACATTCCGGTCAAAAAGTAAATGTCATCGATGGTAAATGGGATCAATTTGTCCCTAACGTGAAAGGCCTGATCAGTAGGATCCCATGAATGAACAAAGAACTGTAAAAGCTCAATCTACTGCTGCATGCTAGATACTTCGAAATACTTGAGTAACTTGCAATTCCTTAGGACCTCAACCATACCCTGATTATTTAGGGAAATCATATCTTTTTCTTCATGCTCCCTTTCTCTCCATATAATCACCATTTTGATCTATTGAATGTCTGCAATACAACCATTAGACAAATTAGGATCCATTTCTTACAAAAAATAAAAGAAAATTTGGGAGAAAATAGCTATGTGAATTTGGGTTTTGCATCAAGCACACCCCTGCCTTAGAGACAGTGCACTGCAATGCATGCAGCCTTCTATGTGTGTGCAATGCAGCACACCTTTCAATGTCAAAAGTGTGTTCTTATCCCGGATTTCAAAATTGAAACCCTAGGGGCCTCAAAAACTCAATTTTTTTGCTTGAAACTGAAAATGAATGGAATGAAATGAAAGAGAATAGAGATAGCTCCTACCTGGTCCAGACGGCATGAGGAGTGGTCCACTAAATCCTCTACAATCAATTGGTAAACGTTGAGGTAAAACCTACTCCAAAGCACCAAAATCAAAGGGTAAATGTGAAATGGTAAAAACGAATGGTAAAACTTGTTTTTATGTTTATCTCTTATACATTAATCGAGTAAACATTAGTTTTCATTCATTTTATCCATGAAACAGGTATTTTTAATCTATTTTGATGGTGTTGTGAGCAGGTTTAACAACTGAAATGCAGAATTTGATGTGCTTAAATGTAAATTGAACATCTTTGACCACAAAGCAAACTTTTATCTCTTTTTCGAGCTTTATTAAAAATGAAAAAGGAACCCCCTTAGTGTCCTCTTTAACCTCTTTTTAGACTCTCTAAACATGAAAAGATTGTCGAGCACTTGTCCTTTCTAGCTCGTTAAATGGATTGGAAAAGATATCTGTCATGTATTATTTTACGCTTTTTTGGACTTGAGAGATTATTTTACAAAAACGAACTTGTGGAGTTTCCTTTTGTCCCTTTTCATACTCTCTAAGCATGAAAAGTATCGAGTTATATTTGTCATTAAACTCGTTAAAAACATCAAATAGTGACAAACTTGTCCATCTAGACAAGACTGAGTTTCACCTTTGCTAGACTCGTTAAAGCATCAAATAGTGATGGATTCACCTGAAGGGTGAAATTATACAACAAGCATATGTTATCCTCCTTAAGCTTGATAAAAAGTAATGAGGTACTGGTTAGCAATGAGTGGGGAAAATTGGAAAAAGGGGCAAACACTTTATGCTAGCAAGTCGCTCTTGAACATGACACTTTCACCTCATCACCATGACTATGCAAGTTTGGTCATTCAGCTTAATGGTTATCACACCGTTGGTCTATCATACCATCCATTACTTTGTTTTGGGTCAATGCCACCAATTCATCCTAGTGTATTCGACATGTTCAAGAGAAGTCATTCAGTTCAAACTTCATCCTTTTCGATACTGTGAACCTTCATTTTCATGATCGCCATTTGATGCAGGAGCATCTAGGCCTAGCCAGCAATGTGATGGTGTGATCACATGTTGTGGCTAATGAAAGTTTGGAGGAATAATTGGTTGTTTAAATTTATTAATTGCAAAGTATGTAAGTAGTTAATTGTTGTCTAATTCTGAATAGAATTGGGAATAATTGGCAAGTGATCCTCCCTACATGGAGATCAAGCCAAGTAGTTAGATTGATTAGTTAGAGTAGAATGTGATTTCTAAAAATATTGTGAAGTCCTTCATTTCTAGAAGGAGATGGTTAGATAGAGCGTATATGTGCTTTCCTTTCTTTTCTAAAAGAGAGAGAGAGGATTCATGATGGAATTGTAAGCCTATGGGAAGATTATGAATAGAGGTCACTAATTTGTAGAATCATACCAGAGAGGAAGGATTCAGGAGAGGAAGTGAGTTAGCGAGAGTAAGAATATAGTTTGGATTGTATTTTGAAACAGAGGCCTTTTATTTGTATAGTCAGGCCAAGGCCGACACTCTGTAATTATTTTATTGTGGATGAATGATATTGTATGGGTGATCAATTATCAATATTGTGGAAACCTCGTTGTGCTCTTGTTTCCTTTGTATTTGGGTGAGTGTTTATTCCTTTGTTTTTCTATGTTTCACGCCTAAATCACATAATTGATAGAAGTCAGAGGATTTTTATATAAATCTCAGTGTTTGATGCTGCTTTAATCCTGATCGTTGGATCACTGATATTGGATCGGTGAAGTTTATTTATATGGTTTTGACCCCGTGAGCGAAAATTCTATTTACACTAAGGATCGACACAAAACATAGATCAGATCCAAACCCAGACTTGAATTATAGACAGAGGTTTTATTTTATTTTATCAGGTCTGTGGATCTTAATTAGTCATGACCATTGGATCGCAGAAGCAGTTTCGCAACAGTACATGGTATTTTGGGAAGTTCAAAAGCCGTAAGTTGTATCGAAGGTTAGACCCCCAATCCTATTCGCCATTCGACACATAGCACAAGGGTGAATAGGGAAACCACTTTATCGAGTGGTTAATTCCAATGTTAGTTGTTCGCCCGAAAAGGATGTGGACTATCAGATCCACTAAGCACAGATCAACGATCACGATTTAATCACAAGGTGAAGAGTTGGTGGATAGTGCGATGGAATGTGATGCACCAATATCCTTGTGAGCCGTTGGATTGGAAAAGGGAATGAACAATGGAGATCAGTCGATCGGGGATCGGTGATCAGTGTTCAAAGTAGGAAGGAGATGGACCGAGAGCAGACCCGTCGATACATATGAATGTCGATGTAAAATATTTGAGATCCGGCTATGTGGTTGGAGTGGGGTTTTCCTGTGTTTCTGTGTATTGTGATAAAGAATTGATGTCTCGGGGTTTTAAGGTAAAAGAGAAATGTAACCCTTCTGATAGTGTAATGGCCCTGATAAGTATAAGTGGTCCTGATTTTAAAGAAAAAGCACCAAACTATGCTTCCGATATGTATATGTGGCATGAAGCTTTCAAGGCTTAAGGGTGAAATAGTCCTGATAAGGTGTTTAGGGTGTGGCAGCCATATGGTTGCGTCATTTTTGGTATCAGAGCAAGGATGTCTTGCTTATAAAGATTTATGATACAAAAGGTATGAAAGTTGCAACAATTGAATGAATGGCAATGTTGGGCACAGGACTATAGCAGTAAGACTATAGAAGAACTTTTGGGAAGTTCTTAGAGATTGTAGCAGAACCTCATTCCAACTGAGGCTTGGAATAGATAGGGATAGAGGAGTCCTTAAGAGTAGCGAGTGGAGCAACCAGAGAGAGAGAGCAAGATTGCTCAGTGCAAGTTCTAAGGAAAGAGCACTTGGAGACTAGGCAAAGGAGAAGCTGGCGAGAAGATAAACTTAGAAGGAAGTTGATTGGTTGCATGTGTGGAGCTCACATAGAAGAGAATATGGCTATGGAAACTCATATGGAAGGTTTAGAAGAAGGCTACAAGATGAAGGAGAAGGGTGCTCAAACAATCCATAGGAAATGGATAAGTCAAGCAGAGCTTGACAAGGAAATAGCTGAGATAAGAGAAGAACTCGATGCATTAGTAATGCTGCTAGAGGAGAACCAATGACAAGGTTGGGTCTTGAAGAGGAAGCCAGTGAAGTGGCCTAAGTTTCAGAGAAGGCTGCAACAAGAACAGGTAAAGTGGTTGATGAAAAACCTCAGAGAAGCAGAAGCAAAAATGGAAGTTTCCATTTGTAGACCAGAACAGGGTGAAATGTTGGGTGAAGAGGATAATGAGAGATCATCTGAAGATCTCATGGACTATTGGCATAGTTCAGAACAATTAGAAGATATGATGACAATGGAAGTAGATGAGGTAGTGAAGCCTTATGATTTTAATTCTCATAGTTTGTGTATGTTTGCAGGGTATGCAAAGGATGATGGACAGTCTGGTGAAACTGTCACAAACAGGAATGAAGCTCTTGAGGTGAAGTATGATGGAAAATTCCTTTTAGAGGAGGAAGGTGCTAATTTATTTTAGCAGAAAGAGTTCATAGATGAAATTCTGTTTGGTGTGAGACATTCAGATGAAGTTGATATGGACCAGAAGTCTAATGAAAATGCCATAGTGGTATTCCAAAAAGGTAAACAAATGAATTTGTTTAATGAAATTGATGAAATAACTTTGCAATATGATAGTATAGAAAACAAGATAACTCGGGAGGATTTCCAAAAAAAGAATGAAGCTGAGAATGTAAGTTGTGATGAACCTCTAGAGAGATTTCACATGGAATTAGAATTCTTGGAAAGATTGCTCAAGGAACCTAAAGGAGAAATGAAGCTTTTAGAACCTGATAAAGAAAAGGATATGGTTACTATGCATGATAAGGATGAAATTTCTCTAACATTTATAGAGTTAAGTAAATGTTTAGACTCTTCAGTTAACGATGTGATTGTAGACACGGAGGACAACATTAATAAATATGATGTTGAAATCAGTGATATTGAACAGAGATTATTTGAACGTGAAATGGAAGATCAGCTGCAACAAGGAAGTTATGTCCTTAGAGACATGAAGGAAATAGAAGTATTAATCTAGTAGGATGAAGATGGAAGGAACCAACAATTTAAAAGAGTTGATTAGCAACATGAGAGTGAATTTGAGGAGGAAGGCATTAGATTGCAGGAGTATAGAAACTGGCAGCAGAATGAAGAACAAGAGACTAGTCTGGCAGTAATGAGAGAAGAAGTAAATATAATAACAGAAGGGCTACAAAGGAAGATGGATGAAGACCAAAGATACAGATGGAGAATGAAGAAACAGGTCAAGTGGAAGCTATTGCAACAGAGGTGGAATGGCAAGCTAATAAACGAGTTCAGGGAACTTGAACAAATTCATATTGATTTGTTAGAGAAGGAGAGTCTCAAAGGAATAGAGTCACAACAAGAAGGATCTGCTGAAATGGAGAAGATCTATGATGGAAAATTGGTGCTTGAAGCATCAAAAGAGGATGAAGGATCCTGTATTTTAAAAATTTATAATTGTTGTGTGTTTGCAGGTCATGTAAACTTTAGGAAAGACAAGCGGTTATTGGAAATTGTCATATTAACAGGTGAAGAGATGACTACCCACAATCATATGAAGAATAAATAGAAAAGTTATAGTCAAGTGAAGGAAGGTGTCCAGTCAGAGGACATACAAAGAATAAGTTAGAAGGAGGATGGCAAAGGAATTATTGAGATCAAAGAAGTGTTTGGAAAGGAAGAGATCCATTCATACGAGTATGGAACAAAGCGTTTTCTCAGGAAAAATGATGAAGCTAATACAAAGCAAATGGAGAATCTTATGGTGTGTTCAGGAAGTGGGATTCAACCAGAGGGATTGATGGTGAAATTATTTGAGGAGACCTTGGTGTCTCATAGTTTTGAAACTAATATTTTGTGTGTAAATGCAGGATACGCTGAAGTAAGGCAACTGTTTAATGTTGCAATAAGGGAAAGGGAAAATAAATATATGACTTTTCAGAAGTTAGAAGAGGGACATTGTGATGCAGAGGAAAGAGAAGTTCTTAAACATAGCTGTAGTGAATTATGCAGATAATGGACAACTATTGAGGACTGAATCCGAAGGTGAGCAACTACTGAAGGTTGATATAGAAGACTTTGTAGATATTAAATAGTTATTGAAGATTATTGACCTTGAAGAAAGCGAGAGTAAAGAAGGAATAGAGATAGATGTTGCAGACGATGAAGTTAGTGAAGATCGTGCAAAGCTCTTTGGAGAAATTCCAAATGAGATGACAGATTTGTGGCATGAGTTTAGTCTTTTGGAGGAGAGGCAAGAAAACCAAGGAATAAGTGATCAAATTGTACAACCATAACTGAATGAGAATGAAGTCATGGATGACAAATATGGAAAAGAAGTTGTCAGAAATGTTGGCATAATGAGGAAATAGGGTAAAGAATTTGGGTTTAATGAATTGATTGATTTTGGTGAATATCTATATGTAGAAACAAGGAAATGTGAAGTCAATTCGAAATAAGGAATTGATTTTGAAGATCAGATCGAAGTAAGGAAGGATGAGATCAGAATGTCTCAGAAAGATGGAATGATGTTGAATCTGCAATATGGAATTGTTGAACTGGAGATGAGTTCAAGGGATGATGGTAACAAGAATATTATTCTACAACAGGGAGTTATTGATGAAGAAGAGGCTAAAAATGGCATTTCAAAAAATAGACAAGTATGATGCCATGATCCTTAAGGGTGCAGAAATTAAGTTACTAGAAGAAGAGGTATTCCAAGTATCTAAGCAAGCAGGAAGAATTCTTAGTTTTCAAGAAATTTGTGGAGTTGCAGGTATACTGAGAATTGAAGTAAGAAGAGGTGAGGCCATGAATGAGAAACCAGAAGAATGAACTAGAATTATTGCAGGGGATCAATGGAGAAGGCATTTGTACATTTCAGAAATCTATATGGAAAAATATTGGCATAGGGATTATGATGTTCTTATGCAAGGACACATCCAATTCCAGGAGGATAGTATTCATCATCTGAGAAGTGAAGTGGACAGAGAAATTGGTGAGTTGTGGGAACTCATAAAACAACATTCCAATAAACTAGATAGACGACAAAAGAATGAAGGAATATGGGTTGGAAAGAATGTTACAGGTGAAGGTAATGGTAAAATGCAAATTAAAGTGTGGAAGACTGACATAAATTGTGATGATGAGAAAAAAGCAGTAAGTTATATGAAAAATACAACAGCAAAAAGTGAAAGCATAGCTAATGGGGCAATGCAGCACAAAGTATGGAGACTTGAAGGACAACAAACAACAACAGTAACCAAAGATAGACTATTGAACAAAGTATGGGATCTAGGAGCACACAAATTAGAAGCACATTATCAGGAGATCATGATTACTTTTAACCTTGGGAGTCTGATGCACGAACATCTAGGCCTAGTTAGGAATGTGATGGTGTGGTCACATGTTGTGGCTAATGAAAGTTTGGAGGAAGAATTAGCTGTTTAATTTTATTAATTTCCAAGTATGTAAGTAGTTAATTGTTGCCTAATTCTGAACAGAATTGGGAATAATTGGAAAGTGATCCTCCCTGCATGGAGATCAAGCTAAGTAGTTAGATTGATTAGTTAGAGTACGATGTGATTTCTAAAAATATTGTGAAGTACTTCATTTGTGGAAGGAGATGGTTAGACATAGCGTATATGTGTTTTCCTTTATTTTTTGAGAGAGAGAGAGAGAGAAAGAGAGAGAGAGAGAGAGAGAGAGAGAGAGAGAGAGAGAATTCATGATGGCATTGTAAGCCTATGGGCAGATTAGGAACTTAGGAACAGAGGCCACTAATTTGTAGAATGAAGCCAGAGAGGAAGGATTCAGGAGAGGAATTGAGTTAGCAAGAGCAAGAATATAGTGTGGATTGTATTTTGAAACAGAGGCCTTTTATTTGCATAATCGGGCCAAGGTCGAGACTCTGTAATTATTTTATTGTGGATGAATAATATTGTGTGTGTGGTCAATTATCAAGCCTGCGAAAACCCTCATTGTGTTCTTGTTTCCTTTGTATTCGGGCAAGTTTGTATTCCTTTGTTTTTCTAAGTTTCATGCCTAAATCACAGAATTGATAGAAGTTAGAGGCTTTTTATATAAATCTCAGTGTTTGATGTCGCTTTAATCCTGACTGTTGGATCACCGATATTAGATCGGTGAAGTTTATTTATATGGTTTTGACCCCGCGAGTGAAAATTCCATTTACACTAAGGATCGATGCAAAACATAGATCGAATCTAAACCTAGACTTGAAATATTATAGGCAGGGGTTTCTTTTTATTTTATCGGGTCCGTGGATCTCAAGTCCTGACCATTGGATCACAATCAACCATGGTCATTAGATCACGGAAGAAATTTTGCAAAAGTACATGGTATTTCGGGCAGCTCAAAATCCATAAGCTGTATTGAAGGTTAGACCCGCAATCCCATTCACCATTCAACACGTAGCACGAGGGTGAATAGGGAAACCACTTTATCGGGTGATTAATTCCTGTGTTAATTGTTCGCCCAAAATATATGTGGACTGTTAGATCCACTAAGCGCAGATTGACGGTCATGATTTAATCGCCGAGGTGAAGGGTTGGCAGATAGTGCAATGGAATGCGATTCACCGCTATCCTTGTGAACTGTTGGATTGGAAAAGGGAATGAATGGTGGAGATCAATCGATCAGGGATCGGTGATCGGAGTGCGTAGTAGGAAGGCGATGGACCGAGAGCGAATATTCTGATACATATGAATGCCGATGTAAAATATTTGAGATCCAGCTATGTGGTTAGGGCGCGGTTTTCGAGTATTTCTATGTATTGCGATAAAGAATTTATGTCTCGGGGTTTTAAGGTAAAAGAGAAATGTAACCCTTCCGATAGTGTAATGGCCCCGATAAGTATAAGTGGTCCCGATTTTAAAGAAAAAGCACCAAACTATGCTTCTGATATGTACATGTGACATGAAGCTTTCAAGGCTTAAGGGTGAAATAGTCCCGATAAGGTGTTTACGGTGTGGCAGCCATATGGTTGTGTCACCATTCCTCAACCTTCTGTCGTTAGTTGATTTTTCATCTCCAAAATCATTTACCTTATTTCATGTCATCGTTGTGGGATACATCAAGGCCCTCCTGCGATGAGTCGCTTCTTGTTGACATTATCACATTGTCCAAGAAGTTGACTTAGAAACACCCCTTCAGTACCTTGAGGCTTGCATACATCAATAGCATGTTTCTCCCTTCTGACGATAGATTGACATCACTAGCCTTCGACTGAAATACTTAGTATGGTGTTTGACATCAAATCATTTATTCACACCATGTGAAATGTATTGTAGTACCTTAAGGGTCATTATCATTATCGGTGATTCCTCTCGTGTCTGTTAATGGATTACATCATTGGTTGGTAATCAGATGATGTCTTCCCATGTTCAACATCAGATCATCTATTTGCATGGTTAGACTTGTACTCGAGTGAAATATTGAATGAGATTGAAGACCCCAAATATAGTTTCATCCATCCGGGCTGCGATATTTTGAGTAATAAATCAGATGTACAATGGCCTTACATTCATGGTCATCCATTCATGGGTCTATATCTATAGACGACTATACTTGTACATGTAATGAAATTTTATAAGCTGAGCATGGGTATGCCTTCCCTTAGCAAGTGCATGAGAAAAATCAAATTATCATGATATATGTATTGTAATTGATGCAGTTCACCTTCCACTTTGAAACCTCCTCTCCACATGATAAAGCATTTCACTTGACATACATATTTACGACTTCATGCTTTAGGGGGAAACTGTTATAGATCCATTTGGGCGCATCAAACCCAACTTACAGATCAGTACTATTAGGGCCCATCAAACCCTAATTCAGTTGTTACATGCCCTAAAGAAGTAAAACATCAAAATTCCTAGCTTCCCAAGAAGTTCCATGACTAAAATCATCCAAAAATTTCCTATAAGAAGATCCGTACAGGCAGGCCTTCATTAGGGTGCACTGCAGTGCAGTCCATACACTGCTAGGGTGCTATGCACCATACTTGAGCCCTCTTTGGCCCACGCTGGGTGAATTTGAGCAAAATTTCATTAGGGTTTGTGAATATTCTTATCCATTGGATGCATCTAGAAGTTTCCCAAGTTTATCTACTCCTTTGGGCTCGAATTTGGATGAGGTGGGGAGTTAAGGAACATCAATCCTTTTATCCCTCCCTCCATGGAACTAAATCACCATTTATGGCATAACTTCCTTCATTCACCTATAAAAAGAGCACCCATCTAAGTGATCATGGGCTAGAAATCATTGAATTATAGGGAGATGCTGTTAGTATGAGACTTGATTTGATTTCAAGTATTGTAATGATGTCAAAATTTCTTGCTTTTTATGAGGAGAGGATGGGATTGCACTGGAGGAGTGATGCTAAATCAAGCAAATTGGGTTGTAACTCTTCCTTTTACTAATAAAGTGTTCAAAGCTTTTTTCATATGCTTGTGTTATTCATTGATGCTTTCATATGTGTACTATGTACTTGATTCCATACTATGTTTAATCAATAGATCATTATCATATGCTTTGATCGGTTTTTCTCTTTTGTCTGTGTGTAGGTACTCTTTAAGTGGATTAAGTACGAAGAGGAGTGACAAAATTGGTCAAGGGAGATAAGGAGTAAGCGAAAGCTATGGGTAGGCTTCTTTACCTCTTATTTCATCTGTTGGTCATAGAAAAAGTAGAGAATGCTTTGCACTATTATTCTAGACTTAGCTACTAGTCTAGGGGTTTAAGCATTTATCCGTAGACACTAAAACTTCCCAAAACACCAAGGATAGCTGCATGAGTAATTCATGTTATCGCGTGTAGTTAAATTTTAGAACTTAAAACAATAAATAAATCAAAAAGGGTGTACTAGGCAAGAAGGTTTACCAAGTATCTGTGAACCATTATATACACCTTAGTTGAAACCAAGGACTTAACGTATGACTATCGATCTCCCTAAATGCTATGTTTGGTGTATCACGTTTACAAGGAAGCTGACTCGGTTACCTATGCATAAAGGATAGAAACCTAATGGGGTCTCCAATATATACTTGATGGTACTGTGAGCACAAGCCTGTGTTAGCACTGTCTAATGCATAACCATTTGGTGAGAGTGTTCTGATATACTTACCATACTATTGTGCCTCCGATATACCCTAGAGTACTAGAGAACCTCCACTATACTTCCATACTCAAATGGGATTTCATCCCGGGGATATAATGCAGGAAGTTAACGACAATTGCTAGGTTTATAGACATTGGAACACATCTCTAGCCTAGACTTCTAAATGTTTATGTTAAGTTCCAAATGCTCCTTAGGTTAATTTAGTAAATTTTAAAGTTTTTCTTGAATTATGTTTCAATTTTGGGCTCAAACGATGTCACTTGAATCCTAGTATGCAACTATACGAGAAAAAGGAAGCCTTTTATTCCAGTGAATTCTATGTTAATGAGGGAAGAGTGTATAAGAAATTAATGCATCAAACAATATGCATCCACTAACTTTTCTAAATGCAAAATGCAAGAGAAAAACTAAACTTCACTTTCACTAATGAATATGCAATCTATTGAAAGCAAAAAATGATATGCATTACACTAAGATGAACTTTTACTTATATGATGCTCTTTGATTTTTAGATGTCTATATGCAACTAAGCTTCAACTAAATCAAAAATGAATATTTTTTCCAAAATGTTCCTAAATGCAACAAGGCATCAATCAAAATAACACCAAATTCAAAGCACTCCATGAAAATGTATTTCACTTTCAAATAGATAATTAAATATGATCATTTCAGTTTGCAAACCAAACAATGTAATCTATGTTTTATAAGTGACAAACATGGATTTCAAATGCAATATGACCTAACACACATGAAAAACAACTTTGCACAAGACAAACCAAAACTAATGCAAATCAATGTTTCAAGTGATTTTACCAAATGAACAGACCTAATCATCAACAAACCAGAGACTCAAATACACTCACAAGTGACAAGACGAAACCAATCGACCTATAAACCCTAAAATCAATCAAATTGCACTCATACACTTGAAATTCCAAAGAATAAAGGATATGCTAATAAAATAAGGCAATAAACAAAAACATCAACAAAAAATAGTCATACAAGACAAAACAAGATCTCAAGGGCTCAGAAAAACTAGGGTTTGACAGAGAAATCCTAAATTTTTCCAATCTTAGGGATCAACACAGATGTTAATGCCAAACAAGTGTTGAATAGGGCATAAGCATGATTATTTTAAGACAAAGCGTGATGGCAGCATGACTGTCAGATCGAAAAATGCATTGGTCGAGGAAACACGATAAAAATAAAAATAATTTCACAAACTCTTCCAGACTGAGCACTCTAAGGTAGTAACCAATGGTTGTGCAGACTTATATCAAGCCAAATTAACTGATAACATGATGGTCAATCAAACTGATTAAGAGATCAGTTGAGAAAGGAAGATGAGCAGACTATAACTTCCCCAATGGTGTCACAATTTTGTTGTGAAGGCATATCTCCTCTATAGACAGAGGTGATTCCTCTAGCCCAATGAGTGTGTCTAGCAACAAACCAAACAATCTAATACTCAATTTCCTAGATTATGCTTGATAAATGAAATAAGAAAAAGGAACCTACCTCATTCTGATGCTAATCGGTCGATCCTCAGAGATGGCTTTGAATATTTCGTTCCAAGCCTCGCTCCTAGGTCATTATTCACGTCTGGAAACCTGAAAGAGAGATCAAATTACTATGTAAGACAAAAGAGCATATATAACATATATCAAGCGTAAACTAGTTAACAGATCAAGGAAAATTTAGTTAATCGCATAAATATTTACAAAATTATGGAAAGTGAATATCAAATGTATATATTAAGAAACTAAAATGGAAAGCATACAACCTTTGCCTTGATGTTGAGGCCTTCCTTTGGGTGGATGTCCAAATCCAAGCAAAGACTATTCAAGCACTCCTTCTCCAAGCTAGAACGGGTAGCATGTAAGAATAATCTCAGCATAGGGATGCAACAATCAATGGCAAAATATTTGGGAATGGAAGGGGGTGAATTTATAAGAAGGGAGAGGGAGTTAAGGATTCAAAATAGAGGGATGAAGGTACACATCTCAAGGTGAAATCCCATGATGATAATATCAAGAGGCCCAAATGAGAGAGCTCGACCATATAAAAAACAACCAATATCTATCTCGTTGGTCCCAAGGCTTCTAGCGAGCGAAGCTTCTCCTCTAGTTTGGGAAAGCCCGCTAGAAGGAGTTCAATGTAAATTTTCCTATGAAACTTGTATTGGAAACATGAGTATCTAACTGAGCAACCTACCATCAACATGGGAAGGCAATGGAGAAATATGCGTTGATGCCAAAAATTAGGTTTTTAGGAAACATTCTCCAGAATGATTTCAGGGTAGCTTTCCTTTAATTCTTCTGGGAGGTTTTTATTTGTATATCATGATGGATATACTACACAGTAGCCAATGTTTTGGCACTCCGGAATATGGCACGGGAAGTGAACAAGAGATATTAAAAAATATTGTGTAAAAAAACTTAGCATAATGATTTATGGCATTACATAGCATTTATTATTTGGAAATTTTCATTTCCTAAATACACAAGCATTTACTTCCCTAAATTAGAACTCGCTTTACATTCACTGTCAGTAGTCAGACTCCTTTTAGTAAATAGAGGATTGGTCTAGAACCCTAATGGTTAAGCGCCCTAGTTGAGAAGTGACATGAGTATAATGATGCATTTGTTATGTATATAGCACTGTCACCTCCAAGATTTTATGAACCCCAGGTTGATAAAGTAAAGTTGGTAGCCTTAAGATTTGTAGTAGCCTTGCTACAATACTAAGGATCATCAAGTATACCAACACTAAGAGAGTGTCAAACACAAGTAATATTCCTCAGAGGTAGGATGATCACAACCGAGATGTGGATTTGGATATTTCCATTAATAAAACAATATATAGAAACCATTCAGATTTTCCCAGGCTCTACATTATAGCATGGCATAATGTGACTATGGGGAGAAAATTTTTCCTAGCACCATTGGCGGGGATCAATTTGACTTTGTTCCCTAGGTGAAATGACGTATCTTTCAGACTTGTATGGTTGACAAAGGCTAAAAATACCAAGTTATTCTCTCCACCTGGCGAATCCACTTTACAATTTTCTTACCATATTTTTCATCCATACACATATATTTGTCGTTCATATTCCCCTTTATACCACAATGACCAACTTCACTATAATTTTCCCATTGTATATATCTTACCTACGACATCTATATTAGCCATGTTTTAATCATTTTGTTGTATTCATTCCACACTGTTACACTTTGGCTTCATCAAGAAGGCCTACTTAGAGAAATTCTTACTAAAGTTTTGTAAACCCCATCTCCAACCCTGAGTGCTTTGTGTATGCTTTGAAAAAATCATCTAAATCTTTGTTTGTTGAGCCCTCAACAACCCAAATAGTCAGAGCCCCACCTCGACCATGACCTATGGTGATTACCCAATTACCATACTTTGAGACGAACCATACAAACTCCACACTCATGAAGGTAACACACAAACATATCGAACCACTCAATCATAGACATAAAATCCAACAGGTGAATCCATAGGTAGTTGAGAAAACTAGAACCTCGATCTCATTTGCTGCTACAAACCTGATTCTACAACATATTATGGCTAAATAGAGGCAACCCTGCAATCAGCCAAACCAACCAAGCTAACCATTGGCTTGGGTGGCCACATAGTATGTCCCACTAGATTTGACTTTGATATTACATGACATGGCCAAAAATTACCTAAATCTCCTACCCCGATTCAGTGGTGAGAAGAGGAGAACCGTTGAATAACATATCATCATGTTTCAGGAATTAATGGATAATTTTATGGTCAAAGACGAAAATTCCTTCATGAGAATTGTTTTACAAAATCTTGACTGAGATGTATGGAAATGGTTCATGACCCTTCCCCCTAACTCGTTACATTCATGGGATGATTTGGAAAGGAATTTTCAAGCCCAATTGGGTGAGAAAAGGGATTTTTAGTATTACCTCATGGATTTTTTAGTGGTGAATAAGATACCATCTAAAAGCATAGAGGATTTCATGAAGATATTTAATAAGTTTTACAATAAAATTTAGTGACATCAAACGTACTCCCATTGTTCCATGGTCCACTATGCAACTACCTTTGATCCATATTTCACTGTCAAGTTTAGAGAGAGATGATCTTGAAACTTATCTGATATGCAATCTAATTTGGTTGAAATAGATGCAAACTTAACTATAGTATTGAAAATAAGAAGGTTAGAATTAACGAATGAGAACTGTGACCTAGAAAAATAAAGTGGGGGGGAACCAAGATAAAGACAAGAAAAAGGTCAAAGAGGAATTTTATTAGCCTACTTATCAAATGGATTCATTTGAGGAAGATCAAAGAAATGAATCAATTATTCAAGAACCTATCAAACAAGGTTGCAATGCTTGAGGCTAAAGGACCAAGCAAGAATCCCAACCAACCTCCTCATACCCTACTTCTTTTCCCTAAACTGTTCCACCCACAAGAAATGAACAAAGATAAAAGAGAAGAGGAACAACCTATACAACACCCCATGAGGATAGATCTCAACCTACAAACCAACGAATACAGTCATGAGTACACACAAGAAGAAGATATAAATTGGGTAGGTGACTAAGGTCCCACATTTTACATTACAGAGAATGATTACACGCATTCCCTTGAGACACCCTAAAGCCACATCCCTTATTATTGTGAAGGGAATTAAGACTATGAAATCTCACCCTCTCAGTATCAGAGAATAACCAATTTTGCTATGGAAGAAATCAGAAGAACCTATGACCTAAGGCCTAAGGTGGGGAGACCTGTCATCACAAATCAATAGAAATAAACTAAACAAACCTACAATGTCATCACTTGAACCTCAACATACATAAACTGACATCTTCTTGCCTCTTGAACCCTTAACCAGAGCACCAAAGGTCCTAGTGAAGAAAAGAAAAAATACTCAGAATGAAAACCAAACTTCCGCATGGGAAGTAGAAGCATCTAAAGGTCTCATGCCTCCACTGCCCCAAGGCCAACCGATCAAAGAAGCATAGAAAAATTCACCTCCTCTCTTCAACCTTGAACAAGAACTGAGCAAGATCAATTTTCCTATCCTTTTATTGCAACTAGCACAAAACCCAACTTACTAATCATTGATACAAAAAATCACGATTCCACCTAAATAGACCACTCACAATTAAACTCTCAATATCCAAGAATATTGTCCACACATAGATTGTGGGCCTCACATAGAGGAACAAGATGATGATAGTCCTCCTTTCTACATCACCATGAATGTTCACAATCAGTTGCTACATAATTATATGCTGGATTTGGGGGCATCCCACAAGATCATGCCTAAATCAGTTATCATAGAGTTAGGATTTGACATCACCAAACCATACCATGACCTTTACACATTTGATTCCAGGAGAGTAAAGTGCATTGGTTTCATCAAGGACTTGGTAGTTTTCCTTACTCAAAAATCAAATAAGAGTCTTGTCATTGATATAGTGGTAGCAAAGAAGTATAAAAACATACCAATTTATGATGGAGAAGAATCGATGGGATTTTACATCTTGTTGATTAATCTCGAACTTGCTATCAAGATAATAGAGAGTCCTACAATGTAAGAGCCAGCATATAGACTTGAATAGGTGTGGAAATTATTCTTTGACGGAGCATGTTCCTGAGAAGGTATGAGAGTATGAGTGATTTTGATACCACCAGTAGGGAAATAAATCTCACTCTCCTATAAACTAGAGTTTGATGCCACTAACAATGTAACTAAAGATAAGGCATTAATTCTAGGAATAGAAATAGCTCATAAAATGGGAGTGAAGAATCTTGCAACCATTGGGGATTTGGAATTAGTAATCCTATAGGTGAGAAATATTTATACCGCCAAGCACCCTTGAATGAGATCATACCGAAATGTTGTATGTGATATTATTGAGAATTATTTTGATGCTTTTAACATTACAATTGTGTGCAGGGAAGATAATCAACTAGAAAATTCGTTGATTATTATGGCCAATACTTTCTAAACTAATCCTAAAATAAAGTTAAAAAAATAGGTTGTAATGTGTTACTGACCATCCATTCTAGACAACATCAATGATTGAAAAGTTTTTGAAGATGATCAACAATTGCAAAGATTCTTGGAACTTGTGGATGAGTTTTCAACAATCAACATTGATTCAAATGAACAATTACTTGAGGATGATCAAAGAAGTGACTTTGACCAAGAGGATGACAACAAATTCCTAAATCAAGTTGAAGGTCACGAAGTAATTCAAGTTAAGAATAACTTCATTCCCAAGGGACTAATTCCTCTTAAACAATTCTTTTATCAAAATTATATACCTACACAACCAATCTTTAATCTAGTGGATGAAAACATGGAAGAACGCAACCTCAAAATAGAGGAAAACCCACAAAAGGTAAAACTTTCCAAATATTTGCAACTCGCCTATAAAAAGAGGTATGTCAAGTTATTTCGGCAATTTAAAGATGTTTTCACATGGAGTTATGAAGATTTGAAAACTTATCATACTTCCATTTATTATCACCCAAAACTATTCACCTAGCCATTTCATACTAGGTTGATTGAAATACACCATGTCAGATGAGTTTTTCTGTGGTAAAACCCACTTTCACCATAGGAAATAATTTAGTGAACCATTTTCCTAAATTATTTTTCATTAAACTCCATAAACAATGTGTGAATAATTAAAATCATCATTATTATTTAATATTGTGTAGAAATAATTATTAAATCATTATTTGATGATTATTTCTAATCATTTTTTGCTTAATCACCTTGGAATAATTAAATAAATCAATATTTACTTATTATTCCATATGTATCCCCTATTTTCTTCATGAAACAATTGTTAAATCATTATTTAATAATTATTTCAAATTCATATTTGGCTTAATCCTCATAAAATAATTAATAAATCATTTTTTATTTCTTAATTACTTTAACCTTTTTTTCTAAATAAAGATATTTAACCATTTTGAGTATCTTTCCCTCTCAAAAAATATAATAAAATATTCACAACAACTAGATTTTGATTTAGTCAATAATATTTTATTATTTTCTAATTCTCAATCTATCTCAATATTTTGTTATAAATAGAGGGTTTTCTCTCCATTCTTCACAATGATGATTCTCATCATTCCCATTATCGTCTCATGACATTTGAGCTCCCACTTGAGTTCAAGCATCCATTGTTTTCTTTTATCCATAGCATAACACAACCATTGAGAGAGAGAAAAATATTGCTAAAGTGCAAGGTTGAGAAGGACCCATCCCACAGAGGGGGGTCTATAGACCCATGTTTATAAATTGTCCTCACATGTGTTATAATTTCATTATCAATAAAAAAAAATCATTCTTATGTTCTATTGGGTTCTTGTGTTATGATGTTTTGTTATATTTGTATGTTATCTGTTGCAGAGTTTGCATCATTTCTTTTGTGGGTTTATCAAGTATATTTACAACCATAATTTTGATGTTAGGGTTGCATGTCACCAGTAGTTTAAGTGAAACATTTTTGGTACACTTACTAAGAATTTTCATACTAACAAATGGTGACTCCACTGGTGTAGCGATTTAGAACCTTGGTGACTATTGTTGCAACAATTTTCAGCGTTTTTTTCCAGATTTCTTCTTTCTATCAATTTTAATTTATATTTTTATATTTCTTTTATTTTATAAATAATTTAAGTTTTTGTTTGGTTTTCACATCTTTTTGCAGGTCACAGGTACTAGCCAAGTAGGAGACAACACAATATGTGTAGAAATTCCTTGTAGATTCAAACTACTTATGTAATTTGCTAAAATAAAAGACTTGAATTTACTCTACTCATTAGTGAAAACAATTAAACGATCGATAAATCACAACATAAACATGAGACAAGATTCAATCACATATTCTCAAATATTTATCTAAGGGAAAAGAAATTGCTCAAAACTCCTTCCTATCTATATTGCATTAGATAGAAAATAGAGAAGAAATGCAATGTTTGCTCAAGCCTAAGCAACCTATGCACTAGTATAATCTATCTCCTTGCTTCCTAGACAAGCTTTGTCCAATACTTAACCAAATCCAAGCATTCCCAAGTCCCTATTTCCTTACATTGTTCAATAAGGAATTAGCCTCCTATTAATGAGGGAAAATTCTCATTTTGAATTGTGCAATTCCTTTAGGCCTTTCTCTGACTACATGTACAACCTGAAAATTTATACAACTAATAGTACACTGCCCTTGAACTCTAATATCAACTGGGTAACTCGAATTTCATGCATGCATGAGTTAATTAAGGAAGATTAAACAATTAACTAGTTGAACACTGAAGTTGCACCACATTGTTAGACCTTCGACTAGTTCCTACAATAGTTGGAACTAGTTTAACTGGCCTTAACTCAATTTAATTGAATTAAAGTGTTATAACTGAAATTAAATCAACATAGGATCCTAAAATTTAGGAATTGATATACAAAACTCAATTGAATCCCTCAAATCGAATTAAATAAGCTAACTAGGTGATAATAACTCAGTTAACTCATTCAAGTTGTCTTCTGATGTGGAAATTTGATTTTCTCCTAATTTAATTCAAGGGAAAAATTAAACTATGAATTTCTTGCTACATTTTTCAACACTCCATATTAGCAAGAAAGGGATTCACATCTACCTTGATCTAGTACCTTTGGAATGTACCACATGAAACACTTCTCAATCTTGTTGTCTCTACTGCAACATCTACACTTGAAAAGCATCCAAAAAAAAATTAATTGAATCAAAAGTGTCTGCAACTATCTAATGGGAAAATTGTGTTGTTGTTGACTCTGCTACTAAGCCTCTTGCTCTCCTATCAATACTCTTTGCAATTCTTAATATCTAGGTCACATTGATCCTCCTGTACTAAAAATTGTGGCCCCCCTATATCAAGGTAATGATCCATGAGACATACACACCTCATTGGACCCTGCCCAATTTCTAAAACTCTTGGACTAAGGTTTAATGTCACCCCACCTCACAACTGGAGTTATTTTTGCATGAGATCCCTTTCCCCAATTAGTTCAAAATTTCCCCCTACTAGAGGTATCTTCTTGAGTGTATTTCCCCACTCAGTATCCTTTGTGCTTCTCCATTTGTGGTTTCTCCACAAATTCCTATAGTTTCTTCTAAGATTTCATGTTGAGAGGTCTAACATGCTCCATCTCAACCATAAAATCTCTAGTCTATGCCTTACTCCTTAAGGATTTTCATTCATCTTCTACCTCAAGTGAATACATGTTCTTGACTCAAACCCTGATCTAGTTCAGATGTCTCATGGCGATGTGTCTCAGGAAAGCCTTCCCTTTGTTGAATATTGCATCATAGCCATGGTCCTCCAACACAACTAGAAAAACTATTTTCTTCTTTAAAATCGGTATAAACATCACATCCTTGAGCCTGAGAGGGGAGTAGATTCCCTCTGAAAGTTGATAGTTCTGATACCGGTTGCATTGTACCTTTCATTGTCTCCAAACTCAATGTTCATATGGATATATTTATCCTCAAAGTCACTAAAAAATTCTTTGTTCCCCATCATGTGGAACAAGGCACCTCTATCCAGATACCACATGCTTCCCATCATTGTGCTCACCATGCATGTGATGAGAATTAAATCAATCTCGAATTGTGAAGACAAAGCTTCACCTGCTACATCTACTACAAGCTCCTTCTTACTTGCCTTCTTTTATGGAAACTTCTTGGCATAGTGCCTGAATTCGTGACAGTGAAAGAACTTAATTTTGGACAACTCTTTATGCTTTCCCTCTTGGCTGGAAATAGCCTCACCTTCGGACTTCTTCCCTTTGGCCTTCTTTCCCTTACTGAATAATGAAAATTCCTCTTCCTCTTCTTTGGATGAGGTCCCATCTCTAGTATTCTTCCTTATCTCCTCCTGTACCAAGTCGGACCACAATCACTCCCAATTTGGTAGCTTCTCCCTCCCATTTACTGAATCCTGGTAGTTGTGTTAGCTCTTGGGAAGGTATAGAAGTGTTAGGATTACCATATCATCCTCAACAACCATAATACCAACACTCCCAAGTTCATCCCAACATTGGGTAGACCTTCTCAGCTACTTTGGTATTGTATCGCCCTCCTCTATCTTAATCTTTCGAAGCTTTTCCTTTAGTGCCAAGACTTGTGGTCATTGTTGTTCTGAAACAAGTCTATAAAGTCTTGCCACATTGCATATGGGGTATCCTTCTTGTGGAGATTTGAGACAATATGATCTCGAACTACTTATAGTATCATACTCCTCACCTTTGCCACACATTTATTCCACTCTACCTAAAATTGAGAATCAGTTGTTGGAGGCTTAGAAATATCATTGTCTATGAATTCCTTCAGCCAGTTATCTTCCAACCCTTCTTCCATCCTATCCTTCAAAGAAATATAATTCAAGCTACCCTCAAGGTCATACTCAAGTCTCAATCCATAGAATGACATCTTGCTGGCCTTGAAAATGATACTGCAAATTCGATCCACCTACAAAGACAAACTCAAATTATTCTCTTCTATTGTGATTCTTGCTCTGATACCATGTAGAAATTCATTGCAGATTCAATCTACTTATGCAATTTGTTAAAACAAAATATGTTAGGTCCCTATAATACTAGTGATTCTCCCATTACTATTGTCGTTGTATCCCTAATTTTTATTTTTGTGTCACTATTGTCCCCATATTTTTATTATTGTGCCCCATAGAATCCCACTATTGTTATTTTTGTGCCTTTATATTATTATTGTTAGGTCGGCTTGGGTTATATTGTGACCCCTTAGACTCCTATATATAGAAAGGAGGTTTTTTCATTTGAATCATCTAAGAAATGTTCAATTTTTGTAATGTAAAGGAGGTTTCCCCCTCGAAGAGGCTTATTTATAATGCATTGATCTATCTTTTCTATCTTTTTTTCAGATGGTTTCATAACATTTGGTATCAGAGCTTTGGATTCTAGGGTTTCACTGCTCCAAACAGGTCATCGTGGAATTTTTGTTGTAAATTTTTTTATGCAACGTTTCAAAAGATAAAAAAAAACCCATTTGAGCCAAAATCGTTCTGAACTTCGGGACCAAATTTCTAAGCTTGTCTCGCTACATTTGTGGAGATATGATCTTAGGAAGTTAGGGTTTTTTCAGACTCTTGAATTACATTCCAAACATGTGACCTTGGGAAAATCATCATAACTTTTGTTCGCAGCATCAGATTGAATTTTCCTAAGAAGTTACAAAAGAGAACAGACTATAGTTGTTTTGGGTATCATTTTCAGAACCTAAGGTTGAAACAGTGATCCACGGCACGTCATACAAGTTTTCTCTACTGAACCAGTCTATACTTAGGTCATCGTGGGAGATTTGGCATAACTCTTCATTGGAGAATCCAACCTTGATCACACTTGTGGTGTTAGAAAGAGTACTCAAAGGATTACCGTAAGAAGAAATTTCAGACCTTGTAGATCCAAAAGTACAGAGATACATCAGATTCAATATCAAGCTCCTACAAAGTGAAAAATGGTGTGTAGTTTTTTTCTTAAATTTTTGCATAAGATTGGTTTGAAAAAATAGTTTGAAGGAATTCAAAGGGCATAGTGAAGAATTATTATTGGTAATTGATGCCCCAAAGAAAGAAAATGGAAACACCTAGTAAGCAACCTGAAATCTCTAGCATGACTCATGAAGAAGAGGAAGAAATGCAACATGATATATCAAAATTATGAGACCAAGTGCAAGAAATTTCACTCGCACAAAAGGTAACAAAAGCTAAGATGGATGGTTTAAAGAAAGACGTAGAAGCTAAGATGTATGGCGTGGAATCTAAGATGGATGGTTTAAAGAAAGGAACAGAAGCTAAGATGAATGACGTGGAATCTAAGATGGACCGCGTGAAAGCTAAGATGGATCGTATGGAAGCTAAGATGAATGGCATGGACACTAAGATGAATGGCATGGATGCTAAGATGGAAGATTGAAGATAAATTTGAACAAGTTACTACAATAAATTGTTACTAATGGTGATAGGGTAGTAAAGGAAACTCATGATGAGAATAAAAGAAATGTCAATCATGATTTCATAGACTCTAATGTTGGATTGAAGACCCACCATGTTCCAAAAATCGATATGAGGAAGATTGATGGCAAGGATCCCGGAACATGGATACTACAGATGGAGCAATTGTACATCATTGTTGCACAGATAATCATCCAAACCAAAGGATGATGACTCTACCAAAATCATCAGTCTGCCACACAGACGGCTGTCTGCCCTATGTACATGAAAATGAATTTATAAAGCTGAGCATGGGAATGCCTGCCTTAGCTAGATCATGAAAATATTATGAAGATAATGTATTGTATTGTATCGTATTACAGGTCATCTTCTAGTTTGAAAAACCTTGGATCCTCGTGATAAAGCATTTCACCCGACATCAAAAGATTTACGACCTCATGCTTTAGGAGGCAACTGTTATAGACATATTTGGGCACTGAAACTCCAATCACATATGTCCATAAACGAAGCGCTTCTAAGTCGCTAAGTGTTGTTTCATACCCTAAAGGAGCAAGGTCAGCTGACTACATCATATCCCAGAAGTTCTCCATGAAAAATACTCAGAACTGGTCAAAACTAGACCATACAGGGTGCTCAGTGCTAAGGGTGCAATGCATCTCACCTGCCACATGCAAAAAGTGAAATGCATACTGAAAATCCCTTCTGTGGGGTGCGATGAGCAAGAGCGGACAAATGGCAGAAGCAGTTGGCTAGGTGGAAACCCATAGAATCTTCTAGAAACTGCCCATTTGACACTTGCCTCTCTGAATTCACCCAGGTATAAGTAAGAGATCATGAATCTCCAAGTGGAAACAAGAACTATCAGAGAGAGGACACTAATCAAAATCCTAGAAGTTGACTCACCCACCTGCAAACATCTATATATGGATCTCTCATCCCAGAGATCCAAAGGCTGGAATCTTGTATTTTGTAAAGAAGTGATGTTGGTTTCTTTGTGGAAGATCATAATGTTGGGTGATCTAAGCTTTTCATGAGGTGAAGAAGAGCTTTCATGCTGGGAGGATGACGCTGGGTCAGATCAATGGGTTGTAATCCTCTCTTCTACTCTTTCTATCAATAAAGCTATTTGAGTTTTCCTCCACATTCTTGTATGTTTGAGTTGATATATGCATTTGTGTGGTCAATATATATCTAGTCCTATATTGTTTATGATTGTAGATCTCTGTGCTTTGGTAGTATTATGTTGCTTTGACTTTACAGGTGCTCTTTGAAGCGGGGCAAGCAAGGGAGGAGTAGCAAAGATCTGTTAGAGGAGAGAGGAAACAAGCAAGGAGCTAAGCGAAAGACTGAGGTTTTTACTCTCTGCTTCTCTCTCATCTACTTCTCATAAAGGAAAATGCAAGTAAATTTAGTTTGTTTGTTTCTAAGATAGCTACTTGTCTTAGTGGGACTAGCAGCTCTGAATGGACACTAGATTTCCCGATAACACCCCTTACTACATTTTCCTTTTCTTTGGGCAATGTAGTTTATAGTCCCACTCTACCTTGTAGCTTCCTAGAGCAATAAGAATCTCCTTCTACCATGTAGTCATTGCGTACGGGGAAGATCCCCTGTATTCAACTTTGTGAGCTAAACTGCGCCAACATCTATAATTTCCTTGATAATATACGGGCCCATCCAGTGCATTTGGAACTTGCCAGGAAACTTTGTGAACTTACTATCATAAAGGAAAACCAAATCAGTCACCTTGAAAGTGTGCACTTAATATGCCTATCATTCCAGCCTTCTCACGTTCCTTTTGCACTTCTTGGTGAAATCCTGCAAGAAAACGATCTTGTTACACAACATTTTGTCACTGTCCTTGTAGTCCCTATTCCTTGATCCTAGAGGACCTCTACAGTGAACACCACATGCTTTGCCTTCATGATGAAACTCCCATTATGTCCCTCTTCATGAGAAGGTCAATTCCCTTTTGCATCATCTCCCTTGAAACTTCTGTTTTGCCCATTTTACAAGACCGACACTAATGACCTTTGTCTCCCCCGCGCTGATGTGCAGACATTAGCACTATATATAGTGCCAAATGGAGCAAATGAGTTGTGTTCCAGACACACCAATCCTGTTATGAAAAGTTTTTTAAATTAAGAGCCAAAGCTTCTAGCTCTAGAAGCTTCGTAATGAAGGTCTAATAAATGGTTTGGCCGAATGGGGTTGAGGATGTCAGTTTGGGCTCCTTTCCCCTATAATGATGGAACTACCTCAAGGGATAAGACCTTCTCCCATGAGAAGGGGATCCATCTCCCATCCATTAATCTTATATAAACCTCCCTTCTTCCCAAGCACAAGCTAGTGTTAGGGTTGAAGTGTTAATGTTGGTGTGCTAGTGCTATTTTCATTTGGAGTAAACAAAAAGTTATTCATAATTGTAGCTATCTAGTCGTGTGAGGGAGAAGTGTGATTTGGTTTGGAGTGAAGCCTAAAGGGAAGAGACTTAAAACCATTATTGATTAAGGCCATCATGGAATACTAGTAGAAGTGTGTGGGAACCTGGTCTTGTTAGAGGAGAACAGCAACGTCAAGACAATGGTTGTAATCTCTCTTTGATATCAATATATATGCAACTATCGATTGATTTCCTACATGTTTTTTCATCTTACATATTCATGGCTTAATGTTTCTTGACTTTTTAAGTAGGTTGAATTACAATTTGTCTATTATCATGGTTGTTGTTTGTTGTTGCTTACTTGTTTCAGGTGTCTGAAGAAGGAAGTGAGAGATATTTGGAGCAAGCAAGCAAGGAAATCATCAAATAGGATAAGCGTTCTAAGAGGTAGGCCCTCTTAATTGGTTCTAACCTAAGGAAATCTTCCATTGAATGTATCTATTGTGGCTAGACCCATTATTGGGCTAGAGGAATTTGTTTGTGTCTGCACTTATAATTTTACTTCACCACAAATTGGTGACTCCGCTGGGGAACCAATCCTTTTGTTTATCTTGGATTTCATGAATTCGTGTGAACTTTTCTAGTTCAAATTTTTCCCTTTGGTTTTGTTTCTTTATTCCTACTTACTAGCCTAAGTTTGAAATTCATAGTAGCAAATCTAGTCCCTGTTTCAAAAAAAAGTTGTTTTTTTTCTTGGCTCCCTCGATCCAAGCGCTTAATCTACTAACAGTTACACCGATCAGCGTGATATGATGAGAAAGAGTGACTTCGAACTACCTCTGGCACTTGTTGTAGTTAGGTAGTTGCGTCGATGCCTATAAGTGAAGATTAGGGTTTGCCCTAAATATCGGCCAGTGTGTTTTTCTCTCATGATTTCAACCCTGTAAGCCTTTTAGACCGTCTTCTCCCTGACTAAAGAGCTTCATTTATCTTGGTTTGTGTGCTTGCTTGGTTTAGCCCACCCTTTGATGTGTTAAGTCTGGCACTGCGTGAAGTTCTATTTTATTTTTTTTCTTCGAATCCCTCGATCAGCACTATCTTTGGCCAAACGGTCACATCGCTCAAGCCTATCAGTGCTAGTTTTAGCCTAAAAATCATGTCGATCATGCCGATCAACACTAATTTTGGCCTAAAATTTTCTCCAGTCTCTAAGTTAAGAAAAAATCAGAATCTCTCCCATTCCAGTGCCAGTGTGTCTTGACCCTCGGACTCTCTTCTTCCTCCCAAAAGTGACTAGGATGCTTTGTTTTCAATTGAATGAGTGAAAGAGTCTCATTTTTTCTCTTATTTCAAGTGTCTCTTTTCCCTTTCCAAGCATAGATTACATTGCTTGTTTATTGATTAAAGCATTTATGTGTTTGGTTTGTTCCATTTAGGGAGGAAGTTTCTTTTAGTTTCATTTATAATTCTTTGGATTTGATTGATGTTGTTTGTTCAAAATTGTGAAAATTTTCATTTAAAGTGATTTATCTGAAAGATTCATTTTGTATTTTATGAAAGAGAACATCATTCTAGTTTACTTAAGTGAAAATATTGCATTAGTAGCATTATGAGAAGATAGAATTGCATCACCATAAGCATTTGGAAATGAAATGAAACTTCTTATGTTGTTATAGGAAGATTAAGGGCATTTAGGAGATTTATTTGTGAAAGATTTCATTCTTAAATTTTTGCATTAATTTTGTGTTCTCTATCTATCAATTAGTGATAATTTTCATCGAAGACAAAGATCTATTTTCTCACATAGCTACAAGTAGGAGTTTTGTCAGATGACAATGGTAGGGCCTTGTAATTGAAACCTAATTCAAGATAAATCGTTAAAATTTATTGTATTAACCTAAGGAAGTATTGAAACCTAACGATCACATCTAGAAGGTCTAGGCTAGAGATGTGTTCCAATGTCTTTAAACCTAGCAGCTGTTATTAGCTTCGGCACTATACAGCACTAGTCAGACTTGTACTCCCTGTACCATCGCGTATATAATGGGAGACCCCTATAGGCTACAATCCTTTATCCATAGGAAGCCAAGTCTTCCACCTTGTAAATGTGATACACCAAACATAGAATTCAAGGAGATTGCCTTCCTGTACTTCTTGGTTCACCAAGAGGTATTCAGAAGTTCACGCTTACCTGGTAATCCTTTTGTCTAGATTATCCTGAGTAGTCATTTGATCTTTTTGACTCATTAAACTTAAAATATCATCTGATTGCTTGTCCTTTCAAGCTCGTTTTAAACTGAAAGTGATAGAGTCAACTTTTGTCCTTTTCTTGACTCTTAAAACATGAAAAGGCAAATTTTTGTTTCAGTGTTGTAAAATTAACTTCCCATGAAATATTCCTAGTAAAAGTTATCTTCATTAGTAATTCTTTAGTGTCAATTCCAATGGCGACATTTCCAAAGTCCACTAGTGAAGGGTTCCCCTCGGATGGGAATCTTGGCCCTTTTGCTTCTTTTGGAAATGTTAGTGTTCCTTATATGGTGATGTTGTCCCTTCCAGGGTTAACCATTGGTTTACCTGTCTCATTCTTTTCGACCTCGGTGGTCCTGGGTGTCCCGACTCCTGCCCACCATCTCCTTCTTTGAATCACATCATGTTGATTCTAAGGTCGATCTCTCCCCTTCTTCCTCTGTTTCTTCCTCTTCCTCTTCTACTTCACTTGGTGAAAGTTTGAAATCCAGTAAACAAGAGGCTAAGAAGAAGAAGAAGATGAAGAAGAAGAATAAGTCAAACAAGTGAGAGGTGAACCACATGGATGTTGCTCCAAATGAACCTCCTATAGACAAACCTTTTGATCCTCCATGGAAGGTTAGATTCCCTAGCAAGTTTTGTAAGGGTGACCATCTCCTCCGAGAATGTCCTAGTATTCCCAAAATCTTAGAGGTATGGTCTTTCTTATGACCCTATCCTGATTGGTAAAGAGATTGACTTGGATTCATCTCTTTCCCATCCTGCTCTTCCTGAGCGTGACTCTCTTGTTTCTGTTCCTCGCCAACCATTGGTCGAAAAGAGTGTCGACTTGGCTCCACATTCATTTTTTCATTCTGTTCTCGAAGAGAGTGGTGATCATACTACTCATTTTATTCTCATCTCCTCAGATTCTCATGAATTGAAGAGTGACCCTCCCATCCTGGTGGTTCAAGAACGTCCCTCTCCTTTTCCTACAGATCATGGCGGCAATCATATGACACCCCCACCAAGTAGTTTTTTTGTTTCTTTTGATTGGATTCACTTGACTACTTTCCACCTCCCACCTTATTGTGCCTTTCCATATCACCATACAAACCTATAATATGGTAGTACATGGCACTATGTTAGATGAAGGCTCGTCTATTAGCATCATGTCTTCTACTATTTTAGCAAGCTTTGGGTTCCTTGCAGCTTGTGCCTATCACCCAGAATCTGTGGGCTTTGAACAGAGGAACTAATCAACCCTTAGTGATCCTTCCAAAGTTTCCTATTACTTTGGGAGGAAAGACCATCTATATAGACATGATGGTAGTCCAAGGTCCCTTAGATTTCAATATTCTCCTTGGACGTGATTATGTTTATGTCATGGAATCTCTTATTTCTTCGCTTTTCCATGTGGTTTGTTTTCCACGCAAAGGTAGAATAGTGACCATTGATCAATTATTGTTAATTGGCCACCAGATGCCTCCTTTGCAACCATCATCCCCTATCGCTTCTTCTTTTCAAGTAGTACCTTCCCTGTCATAGGTCAATTATGTGGCTACCCATTCTATCTCTGCATCTGCTGATGATCACATAAATGGTATTGTACATTATGTACTAGGGGCATTGGAACCTAATCTATATTTGGTACCAAATGACATGTATTATTCCCAGAGCGTGGTTCTTCCATCTAGTGAAGACCTCTTCGGAGCCATGTTCTCGTATGGTCCATGATTAGATAAACGAGGATAGTTATTTTTCTGGTGTCAAGCTCATTAAAAATGAAACAACATACAAGGATAGTTTGTTCCTGTATCAACTTCCTTAAAAAATGAAACAAGCATCATGAGGATAGTTCATGGTCTTGTGTCAACCTCGTTAAAAAATGAAACAAAGGGTGTGAGCATAGTTCCTTGTCTCATGTCAAGCTCATTAAAAAATGAATCAAGGAGTCCTGAGGATAGTTCTTTTACTATGCCAACCTCATTAAAAAATGAAATATATGTCCGAGGATAGTTATTTTATTGTGTCAACCTCATTCAAAATTGAAACAGATTTATGAGGATAGTTCTTTCGTTGTGTCAACCTCATTCAAAAAATGAAACACCTACCATTTCCAAATCAAGTCTTTGATTAAGATCTCAGAAAATCGCAGTCGAGTCTTTCCTGGATCTCAAAAGTGAACCTTCATTCCATCCACCTAGTTGATTGAAATGAAGCTTGGGGGCATGTACCTCGATTGAGTCATTATGCTGGGGGCATGAAAACTTATAGCAAGCATAGTTTTTCATTTCAAGCTTGTGTAAACATGAAACCGAATCCAAGAAGAGTTCTCCATGGTTCAAGCTTGTGTAAAAAATGAACCCATGCCAATTTACATCTCGTGATTGTCGTTTTTATCAGTTAATTTCTGCTAGATGAGCCTTGGTTATTTCATTCCATCATCACCATATCTTTGGCCGATCATATGCTTTCACTTGGTTGTTTTTGCTTTCCTGAGGAACTGCAACAATGAGTGGTTTTGCTAACTACCCTCTTGACCTTTCAGTGTTTTGAGTAGTTCCATCTTTGCCAAAACTAGTTGCTACCCTTTATACCACTTGTTCCTCTAGGCTGGGTCATCTTTTAGCTCTTTTCTTGACTTGTAAAACTCATATGAAAAATATTTCAGAGTATTTTTCCCTTTTGACTTGTAAAAGAGAATAAAATGGGGGGTCTGCTTTCAAGCTCTTTTCCAACCCTTTAAACATGAAAATATGGTCGAGCCCTTGTCGTTTTGAACTCGTTAACAGATGCGAAATGTCATGCACCTAGTATACGTTTACCCCTTTTTTAGGATGGGATGTGTTATTTATGAAAAAGGTACTCCTTGACTAGAATGGTCAAGTGGTCCTCTCAAGTATCGTTTTCTACCTTTTCAGGCACGAGAGACACAAACGTACAAAAAGGGACCATGTGGAGTTTTCTTTTATGTTTCTTTTTCAAACTCTCTAAACATGAAAAATATACCGAGATACACATTTGTCGGACTCGTTAAAATATTAAACGACATCGGATTTTTCATCATGACAAAAATGAGCTTCTCCTTCCTAGGGCTCATTAAACTTACTAGGTCAGATTCGTCTGAAGGATGAACTTACAGTGCAAACATATGCTATCCCCTTCAAGTTTGCGATTAAAAAATAATTGGGGTACCTGCTAGAAATAGTGGGGTGAAATTTGGAAATCCAATCACTTGTGTCGGCAGCTCAATCTTGAACATGACACTTTCTGCTTGGTGTTGGGTTGGTATATTCTCCTTTGTATTGTTAACCTTCCTGGGTTGGGCCATTCATTTTTGCCTTCCATTTGATCTCTACCACGTCATCATGACCATCGATCCTGTGGATCCAAAAGCTACCAAAATTCCAGTCGTGTCACTAATATGTTCAAGAGTTGTCCTTCTACAGTTACATTTACCTCTGATTCTCTGTATCATCCAAAACCATTTTTCATCCTTTGTCTCGTGTCGATGATGTGGGATACATTATTGCCCTCCTTTGACATGGTCACTTCCTGTTGATTTTAACTCATTATCCTGGAAGTTGACTGAGAGACTCCCTTCCAATACCTTAGAGCTTGCATTCCCTAATGGCAAGTTCTTCGCACTCAATGAGAAGTTCACATCGTTGGCTTTCGATCAATTGATTTCACAGGTGTTCGAATTCAATTCCTCTATTCACATTTCGTGGATTGTACTGATAGTACCTTGATGACCATTGTCATTATTGGTGGTTTCTCTCATGCTTGTTAACAATTTATATCATTAACTAGTAATCAAGAAACTTTCTAGCATGTTTGACATCAACACATCTATTCACATGTTAGAATTTGTACTTTGATTAGGTCCTATTTGAGCCCAAGACCCTGGACTCATATCACAAAAATCGAGGTTGCGAAGTGATGTGACATGATTATGTTGATATACATGTCTCTTTCAGATGGATGGTTGCGACCATACCATGAGTTATCATATGTGATCCTTCCCATTATTGGATGGTTGCGACCATACCTTGGTTTCATTATGATCCTCTTTGATGAATGGCTGCGCCCATTCCTGGATCCAGTTACATGATCATTCTCTTGATGGCTTCATCCATGCCTCGATTCATGTATCACTTGACAGAGTTCTCAGTTATGTATATGTATTTGTACTTGCCTGTCGGTTTTCCGACGGAAGACTTCGGTTCCCCGCATTGATTCATAAAGCATTTAATCCCTCACTCTAGTTAAGCCTTCACGCTTTAGGGGGCATCTGTTACACAACATTTTTTCACTATCCCTTTACTCTCGTTCCTTGATCCTAGAGAACCTCTACAGTGAACCCAACATGCTTTGCCTTCATGAAGAAACTCCCATTGTGCCCCTCTTCGTAAGCAGATCAATTCCCTTTTGCACAATTTCCCTTGAAACTTTTGTTTTTCCTTGTTTACATGACTAGCGCTAATGACCTTTGTCTCCACCACACCGATGTGCATAGATTAGCACTATCTATAGCACCAAGTAGAGTGAATGATCTGTGTTCCAGTTGCGGCGGTCCTGTTATGGAAATTTTTTTAAATTAAAAGCCGAAGCTTCTAGCTCTAGAAGCTTCGTAACCGAAGTTTGGTAAATGGTTTAGCCATATGGGGTTGAGGATGTTAGTTTGGTATCCTTTCCCCTATAATGATGGAACTACCTCAAGGGATAATACCTTCTCCCATGAGAAGAGGATCCATCTCCCATCCATTCATCCTATATAAACCTCCTTTCTTCCCAAGCACAAGCTAATGTTAGGGTTGAAGTGTTAATGTTGGTGTGCTAGTGCTATTTTGGTTTGGAGTACACAACAAGCTATTCATAATTGTAGCTATCTAGTCATGTGAGGGAGAAGTGTGATTTGGTTTGGAGTGAAGCCTAAAGGGAAGAGCCTTAAAACTATTGTTGATTGAGGCCATCATTGAATGCTAGCAGAAGTGTGTGGGAACCTAGTCTTGTCATAGGAGAACCAAAATGTCAAGACAATGGTTGTAATCTCTCTTTGATATCAATATATATGCAACTATCAATTCATTTCCTACATGTTTTGTCATATTACATATTTATGGCTTAATTTTTCTTGAATTGTTAAGTAGGTTGAATTACAATTTGTCTATTATCATGGTTGTTGTTTGTTGTTGCTTACTTGTTTCAAGTGCTTGAAGAAAGAAGCAAGAGATAGCTAGAGCAAGCACATAAGGACATCATCAAACGGGATAAGTGTAATAAGAGGTAGGCCCTCTTAATTGGTTCTAACCTAAGGAAATCTTCCATAGAATGTACCTGCTGTGGCTAGACCCATTATCGGGCTAGAGGAATTTGTTTGTGTCTGCACTTATAATTTTACTTCACCACAAGTGTTCTTCCAACTCCATCAACTGCACAGTTTGTTCCTCCAAGGTCTCACGATTCGCCATCTCTGTCAAAGTTGCAATGCATAGGCTTGGAAAAATATATATAGTGGGAATCATCGCCTTAATCCCATAGACCAACCAAAATGGATTTTGGCCTGTGTACTTCTTTCATGTCATCCTATATGCCCATAGGACCACCAGGATATGTACATCTTAATCATTTCTCTTCTCATTACAAACCTTTGTCAATGCATTCTCCAGAATATTATTGAACACTTCCACTATACCATTTTCTTGGGAATGATAGGGCATACTCTTTTGATGGTAAACCTGGAATTCTTTGAGCATCGTGCCAATTGTTTCACTTAGGAAATGTGTACCCCTATCACTCATCAATATCTTATGGCACCTAAACCATGTTAAGACATATTCAAACTGGAACTGCACAGTTGTAGCAGTAGTATAATCCTTCACCGGCTACGTTTTGACCCATATGATTAAGTACTCTGTCACAATAATGATGTACCATGTGCCTATCTTCCTTCCTAGCAGTTGTATCAAACATATAAATTCAATTTCCCAATTGGCGAATACCTGTAACGAAACCTGAGGGTTTAAGGGAAATTCATCTCTTAGTGAAGGCTTTCCCATCCTTTGACAAGTATCGCATGCTTTACAAAATGGCTTAGAATCTTTATGAATCATCGACCACGATAACCCCATGTGTAAAATATTTTGTATGGTGGCTTTACCTGCATAGTGTCCTACCACCACTCCTCCATGTGCTTTACCAAGGATACTAGTGCACTCAAACCCCATAATATATCAGTGCAATATTTCATTTGTTGCCATCTTATACAAATTTCCTGCTATAATAGAAAAATCAGCTGCACTGACCACTAATTCCTTTTTTTCTTGAGTAGAATAGCCTTCCAAGGTTGCACCTATGGTCAAAACTTGAATGATATCAGCAAAGTGGTCATCCGCAATGCACACAGCAAAGAGTTGTGCATCTGACAGTCCTTCTTCCAAATTGGTTGGTTCTTCTCCTGTCTCGATTCGGCTTAGGCGATTCGGTCCTGCGTTCAGTCATTGAGGATTCATTATTAATTCAAAGTCATACTCCTGGAACAACCAAAACCACTTAGAAATCCTCCCCCCCCCAAAAAATGCTTGTTGACCAGTTACTTGAGAGTAGAGTGATCTGCGTACATTTTGAAATGTGCGCCTAACAAATAATTTTGAAACTTTTGCAATGCGTAGACCATTGCCAGCCCTTCGTGCTCTGTAGTTGAATAGTTTTTCTTAGCCTTAGACAATTTCCTGCATGTTAAGGCTATTAGATGGTCAATCTCACCTTTGCGAGGTTGGGTCAATACCGCACCCAGTGCAATAGATGAGGCATCTACATGTACATGGAACTCTTTCTTCCAATATGGAAATATTAATATGGGCGCAGTCACCATCTTGTCCTTTAACACATGAAGACTCTATTCACACTCCTCATCCCAACAAAAATTCACATCCTTCTTTAATATTTTCTCCATTGGCGTGGTTATTTGGGCATAAGACGTAATAAACTTCCTATAGTAGCCTGTGTGGCCCAGCATTTGCGTAGTTGTTTAACGTTCTTGGGAGATTCTAAATTCACAATCACTACCATCTTCATAGGGTCCACCAATATCAATCCCTACTTACATACTACATGACCTAGAAAAATTCCAAAAGGCACACACAGTATACATTTCTTCAAGTTCAGCACAATCTAGTATCTGCGACATGTATCCAGCATGAGGTGCAGACTTGCAGCATGGCGCTTCACCAATACAAACACAGCCTAGTCATCAAAATATACCTCTAAGAATTTATCAATAAATTCCTTAAATGTCACAATTACTACCCTAGAGAAGATCGCGGATGCATTCTTCAGCCTGAATGGAATTACTACATCAACTCCATCAACTGCACAGGTCATTCCTCCAAGGTCTTGCGATTCGCCATCTTCGTCAAAGTTGCAATGCATAGGCTTGGAAAAATATATATAGTGGGAATCATCGCCTTAATCCAATAGACCAACCAAAATTGATTTTGGCTTGTGTACTTCTTTCACGTCATCCTATATGCCCATAGGACCACTAGGATATGTACATCCCAATCGTTTCTCTTCTCGTTACAAACCTTTGTCAATGCATTCTCCATAATATTATTGATCACTTCCACTGTACCATTTTCTTGGGAATGATAGGGCATACTCTTTTGATGGTAAACCTGCAATTCTTTGAGCATCGCGCCAATTGTTTCACTTAGGAAATGTGTACCCCTATCGCTCATCAATATCTTATGGCACCTAAACCACGTTAAGACATATTCAAACTGGAACTGCACAGTTGTAGCAGTAGTATAATCCTTCACTGGCTATGCTTCAACCCATCTGATTAAGTACTCTGTCATAGTAATGATGTACCATGTGCCTATCTTCCTTCCTAGTAGTTGTATCAGACATATAAATTCAATTTCCCAATTGGTGAATACCTGTAACAAAACCTGAGGATTTAAGGGAAATTCATCTCTTACTGAAGGCTTTCCCATCCTTTGACAAGCATCACATGCTTTACAAAATGGCTTAGAATCTTTATGAATCATCGACCACGATAACCCCATGTGTAAAATCTTTTGTTGGTGGCTTTACCTGTATAGTGTCCTGTCACCACTCCTCCATGTGCTTTAGCAAGGATACTAGTGCACTCAAACCCCATAATATATCAGTGCAGTATTTCATTTGTTGCCATCTTATACAAATTTCCTGCTATAATACAAAAATCAGCTGCATTGACCACTAATTCCTTTTTTTCTTGAGTAGTATAGCCTTCTAGGGTTACACCTATGGTCAAAACATGAATGATATCCGCAAAGTGGTCATCCGCAATGCACACAGCAAAGAGTTGTGCATCTAACAGTCCTTCTTCCAAATTGGTTGGTTCTTCTCCTGTCTCGATTCGGCTTAGGCGATTCAGTCTTGCGTTCAATCATCGAGGCTTCATTATTAATTCAAAGTCATACTCCTGGAACAACCAAAACCACCTACAAATCCTTCCCCCCAGAAAAAGGATTGTTGAACAGTTACTTGAGAGTGGAGTGATCTGCATACATTTTGAAATGTGCGCCGAACAAATAATTTCGAAACTTTTGCAAAGCGTAGACCATTGCCAGCCCTTCGCACTCTGTAGTTGAATAGTTTTTCTCAGCCTTAGAAAATTTCCTGCATGTTAAGGCTATTAGATGGTCAATCTCACCTTCGCGAGGTTGGGTCAATACCAAACCCAACGCAATAGATGAGGCATCTACATGTACATGGAACTCTTTCTTCCAATCTGGAAATACTAATATGGGCGCAGTCACCATCTTGTCCTTTAACACATTAAGACTCTATTCACACTCCTCATCGCAACAAAAATTCACATCCTTCTTTAATATTTTCTCCATCGGCATGGTTATTTGGGCATAAGACTTAATAAACTTCCTATAGTAGCCTATGTGGCCCAGCATTTGCGTAGCTGCTTAACGTTCTTGGGAGCTTCCAAATTCACAATCATTACCATCTTCGTAGGGTCCACCAATATCAATCCCTACTTACATACTACATGACCTAGAAAAATTCCAAAAGGCACACACAATACACATTTCTTCAAGTTCAGTGCAATCTAGTATCTACGACATGTATCTAGCATGAGGCATAGACTTGCAGCATGGCACTTCACCAATACAAACACAGCCTAGTCATCAAAATATACCTCTAAGAATTTATCAATAAATTCCTTAAATGTCACGATTACTACCCTAGAGAAGATCGCGGGTGCATTCTTCAGCCTGAATGGAATTACTGCATCAACTCCATCAACTGCACAGGCCGTTCCTCCAGGGTCTCGCGATTCGCGATCTCTGTCAAAGATGTAATGCATAGGCTTGGAAAAATATATATAGTGGGAATCATCGCCTTAATCCCATAGACCAACCAAAATGGATTTTGGCCTCTGTACTTCTTTCATGTCATCCTATATGCCCATAGGACCACCAGGATATGTACATCCCAATCGTTTCTCTTCTCATTACAAACCTTTGTCAACACATTCTACAAAATATTATTGAACACTTCCACTATACCATTTTCTTGGGAATGATAGGGCATACTCTTTTGATGGTAAACCTAGAATTCTTTGAGCAATGTGCCAATTGTTTCACTTAGGAAATGTGTACCCCTATCACTCATCAATATCTTATGGCACCTAAACCACATTAAGACATATTCAAACTGGAACTGCACAGTTGTAGCAGTGGTATAATCCTTCACCGGCTATGCTTCGACCCATCTGATTAAGTACTTTGTCGCAGTAATGATGTACCATGTGCCTATCTTCCTTCCTAGCAGTTGTATCAGACATATAAATTCAATTTCCCAATTGGCGAATACCTGTAACGAAACCTGAGGGTTTAAGGGAAATTCATCTCTTAGTGAAGGCTTTCCCATCCTTTGACAAGCATCGCATTCTTTACAAAATGGCTTAAAATCTTTATGAATCATCGACCATGATAACCCCATGTGTAAAATCTTTTGTATGGTGGCTTTACCTGCATAGTGTCCTGCCATCACTCCTCCATGTGCTTTAGCAAGGATACTAGTGCACTCAAACCCCATAATATATCAGTGCAATATTTCATTTGTTGCCATCTTATACAAATTTCCTGCTATAATAGAAAAATTAGCTGCACTGACCACTAATTCCTTTTTTTCTTTAGTATAGCCTTCCAGGGTTACACCTATGGTCAAAACGTGAATGATATCAGCAAAGTGGTCATCCGAAATACACACAACAAAGAGTTGTGCATCTGACAGTCCTTCTTCCAAATTGGTTGGTTCTTCTCCTATCTCGATTCGGCTTAGGCGATTCGGTCCTATGTTCAATCATCGAGGCTTCATTATTAATTCAAATTCATACTCCTGGAACAACCAAAACCACCTACAAATCCTCGCCCCCGAAAAAAGGCTTGTTGACCAGTTACTTGAGAGCAGAGTGATCTGCGTACATTTTGAAATGTGCGGCTAACAAATAATTTCGAAACTTTTGCAAAGCGTAGACCATTGTCAGCCCTTCGTGCTCTGTAGTTGAATAGTTTTTCTCAGCCTTAGACAATTTCCTACATGTTAAGGCTATTAGATGGTCAATCTCACCTTCGCGAGGTTGGGTCAATACCGCACCCAGCGCAATAGATGAGGCATCTACATGTACATGGAACTCTTTCTTCCAATCTGGAAATACTAATATGGGCGCAGTCACCATCTTGTCCTTTAACACATTAAGACTCTATTCACACTCCTCATCCCAACAAAAATCCACATCCTTCTTTAATATTTTCTCCATCGGCGTGGTTATTTGGGCATAAGACTTAATAAACTTCCTATAGTAGCCTGTGTGGCCCAGCATTTGCATAGCTGCTTAACGTTCTTGGGAGCTTATAAATTCACAATCACTACCATCTTCGTAGGGTCCACCAATATTAATCCCTACTTACAAACTACATGACCTAGAAAAATTCCAAAAGGCACACACAGTATACATTTCTTCAAGTTCAGTGCAATCTGGTATCTGTGACATGTATCCAGCATGAGGCACAGACTTGCAGCATGGTGCTTCACCAATACAAACACAGCCTAGTCATCAAAATATACCTCTAAGAATTTATCAGTAAATTCCTTAAACGTCATGATTACTACCCTAGAGAAGATCGCGGGTGCATTCTTCAGCCTGAATGGAATTACTGTATACTGAAAGCAACCCCACTAGTCTATTGTGAAGGTTGTCTTGCTTCGATCCTCCAACATGATCTTTATTTGATGGTATCCTAAGAATCCATCAGTGAATGAATATGCCTCCTGGCCTCCAACATTCTCCAAGGCTTCATCTATAAATGGTGTTGGAAACGAATCATAAACGTAGGCATCATTTATCTTTCTTAGATCTATGCATATCCTAATTTTGAATTGTTGTTTCTTTTCCTTAACAACCATTGGGCTCACCCAATCAAATTCTTCAACTAGTTTAATAATTCTGAACTCCAGCATCTTATCTATTGCTCACATTTTCTTTATACTTTGGATTGATTCATAAGGTCTTTGCTTTACGGGCTTCACGTTAGGTTTCAAAGTAATTTTCATTATGACCAAATCTCCTACAATACCCTTCAGATCCGAGAACTTCGTTGGGAATAGATCCTGGTATTTGTGCGACAGTTCAGCCACCTTATCAATTGTATCTTCATCCCATTAGTCTCCTATATTTGTGAACTTAGGCTCTGCATCAGATCCAACGTTTACTAACCAGGTTTTCAGCAACTCTATTACATAAAGGTTCTCTATCTTAGGTCCTTCAACCTCGCACCAACCTTCAATTTTTGGAATGTTGATTTTTCTTAGATCATCTTCTTCTTCTTTAGCAATCACATTGTATCACTCCAGTGCATGATGCAGTTGTGTACTCTATCCTGGTTGTACCCATTCCACCGGCTCTTCAAGCATTCTAAAAATAGTAGCCTTAATCTCTTGTAGTGCTTCATCAATGCATTCAAAACCATCCTCAAAGCTAAATGTTAATAAGAATCTTTCCCTCAATATATCCCATTTGTTTTTCCCATGGTGCAACCCTACTTCCAAGTACCAATTCATGCGAAGAGTATCTAAGGTATGACAGAAGATGTTTACACATTCTGACTGTAGCTCTTCTCCCCAAGATTTAGCCCATCATGCCAGGTGTTCACGCGGATCATCCTTCCCACTGTACTTTGCAGTCATCAAGGTATTAGCATATCCAAATCTTAGCTTCATCATTTGTTTGTATTCCTTCCAATCAGTGAAGCTTTCCTTATGCGTACCCCACCAATGGGAAAGCGTAGCGCACAGTGCAAATTCAAGTGCCTGGTATCAATGTTCCTTAGGCACCTCCCTTTCAAACTCATCCAAAAAGAGATTAACATCATTTAGGCTGTCATAATGTAGAAGTTTCCTTACTGTTGGAGAGGTAAATCCCCTCTACGGATAGAGGCGATCCCTACTAGCCCAGAACGGGTCTAACAATAATCAATCAATGCCACTGTGCAAGCTCCTAGTTGCAATTAAAAAGTGGGTAATGAACACCTACTTGGGTTCCAGCGCTATTGTTTGATGAAGAGACGCTGCTCTCGCTCCTTCGCTCTGGTCGGTCACGATCCTCCACTATCCTCATGGATGGACACCTGCACATGCAAAGAGAGAACAAACACAAGCGTGAAATCTAGTAAAAGCAACTATACATCAGTCAGAAAGGATGTAATTCACATTAACCATTATAGGACAAATGAGAATGGAACCATAACAGTAGTCATCTATCTTTTATTAATCAAAAACAGAGAAAGGTACAACCAATGTTCTGACGCTGAGTCCTTCTCAAGAGGGTCCAGCTAGCAAGTCTCATAAGCATTCACCCTTGGAGGTAAATCTCCCAAGATAAACAACTCTCTCTCTCACACAAGGCAACAAGACTTCATAACCTTCCTTAAGCTCTCTAGCAATCCACACTTAACACACCAACTGCCTATTAGGAGTAGCACTAAAACACTATGAATTCCAATCTGTCAAAAACTATTTCCAAAAACTCCCTGCTCATGGCAATGGTAGAGGCTTATATAGGAGAAGGAGTCTCCATGAATGGTGGAAGGATAAGCTTATCTCCAAGAAGGTGGCTCATATGACGAACATACATGCCATAAGAAGGGAGGGCGACATTCACAAGGCCAACAACCAGGTCTGGAGTCATCTGGAAGGCTGGTTGTTAGAACAAACTCACCCAAACAGGATCAACGCGGGTGTAGAACTGGACTGGTGCGCTAACGTCGCGTCTTGATAATGGAGGAGACTATGTCAGCGCGACTTAATACAAACAGGGGATGCGCTGGCTATGAAATTCGACCAGCGTGGAAAACCCATGTTCTTCCGCGTTGGAAGCGCATTAGTTGCACTAGCAGCCGCCAGTCAGCGCGGTTATTTCAATAACAGTCGCGATGATCAAATAAACTTTGGCAAAGAGGGTTTTTTGGCCATTTCAGAGAGCATGAACATGATGTATTTGATTTCATAACATAGTAGGGAGAATGACAAGGAGACAGTGACAAATTACTGTGTAACAGATGCCCCCTAAAGCATGAAGTTCGAGAGAGTGGGAGGGGTGAGATGCTTTACAAAACTGCTGAACCGGAACACCACCAGGAAGAAACTGCACGTAGATACAACTGATATCTCGATTACATGTAGTCAAGGCATGGGCGCAGCCATCCAAAAGACATACGAAGAAGGTCTGTGGTATGGACGCAGCCACCCAGCTGAAGAGACCATGATGATAAAAGGTATGGTCGCAGCCATCCTAAAAGAGTCAGGTATGGGCGCAGCCATCCATCAATGAGTCACGTAATAATAATCCACAAAATCGCAGCCTGGTCCGCAATAGACTAGAACTAGGGTCTTGCGCTCCATCCAAACCCGAACAAAGCACAAGTCCAAACATGTGAATACAGGAGTCGGAGTCGAACATGTTTGAAAATCGTCTGATTACCAACCAATGATGAAAGTTGTTAATAGACGCGAGAGGTGCCACCAATAATGACGATGGTCCTCAAGGTACTATAGGTACAATCCACGGCGTGCAAATGAATGAGCCGGTGTCGAACATCCGTAGAGTCATCCGATCGGAGGCCAATGATGAAAACCTCACGTCGAATGCGAAGAACCTACCATTGAGGCATGCAGGCTCCAAGGTACCTGAAGGGAGTCTCTAGGTCACTTTCCTGGATAATGAGCTGAAGTCGACAGGAAGTGATCTTCAACGAAGGTGGGCCATAATGTTTCTCACATCATCAACACGAGACAGAAAGAGACAATATGTTTTGTGTGAAATATCAGAGGGAGGTTATACTTGCAGAGGCTAACTTCTCTTGAACATATCGGCGGCACAATGACGGAGTTGGTAGTATTTGAGGTCAAATGATCAGAGGTTGTAATGACAAGACAATGAGCAGATGAATGGTCAAATAACCCAAACCCATGGAGGCAAAGTGAAACGAGATGAGATGTCCCCACCCAGACATGAACGCAAACAGTGCCATGTTCAAGAGCGACATACTCTCGATGACGACGATTATGATTCCTTTATTTCCCCCACCATTTCTGGCGAGTACCCCGGTTATTTTTGGATGAAAAGCTTGACGGGGATAGCATATGCTTGAGGAGCGTCATTTCGATGGAGTCCGATGTCATTAAGTTTTAACGAGTCTGACAAAGGAAGAACTCGATGTCTTTTCTTGTTTAGAGAGTCTAAAAAGACAGCAGAAAAGAAAACTCCATGGGGGTGCCTTTTCATAAAGTTGTGTCTCTCGAGCCCGAAAAAGTATAAAACAATACTCGAAAGAACCGCCCAACCAGAATGATCGAGGAGTACTTTTCGTAAATAGTGACTTCGACCCGAAAAAGTAAAAAAGCGATCAGAAGCACGTCGTTTTAAAGCCAATAACGAGTGCGAAACGACAAACAACCGACGATCTTTTCATTCTTTATACAGTCAGAAAAAGAGTTTAAAAACGACCGCCTCTTATTTACATTTAATGAGTCGAGAGAAATAACTCGGCAATCTTTTCATATTTAAATGGTCACAAAAGAGCTGAAAGAAGACTGCCATTTTTATTCTCTTTATCGAGTCAAAAAGGAAAAAATACTTGGCAATCTTTTCATATTTTACGAGTTAGAAAAGAGCTTAAAGGTGACTCGGGTGTGGGTTCATTTTTATGAAAGCTTGAACCATGGAGAACTCTACTTGGATTCAGTTTCATGTTTACACAAGCTTGAAACAAAAAACTATGCTTGTTATAAGTTCGCATGCCCCCAGCATAACGATGCAAAACGAGGTACATGCCCCCCAAGCTTCATTGCATTCAACAAAGTGGATGGAATGAAGGTTCACTCTCGAGATCTTGGAAAGACTCGACTTGGATTTTACGAGATCTTAAGCCAAAGACTCGATTTGGAAAGGGAGTTGTTTCATTTTTTAATGAGGTTGACACAGTAAAAGAACTATCCTCATAACCCTTGTTTCATTTTTTAACGAGCTTGACACAAGATCAGGAACTATGCTCAGCACCTTTGTTTCATTTTTTAACGAGCTTGACACAAGACAAGGAACTATGCTCCGACCAGACCTAATTTCATTTTTAGGGAGCTTGACATAGGAAAATGAACTATGCTCCGCCCGAACTTCATCATAATGAACAGGAAGTCGGGGCTTCCAA